>CAEGAF010102803.1:0-14906 GCA_903067075.1 Micropoecilia bifurca
AAGAAAATTCAGATACTTTAAGACTTTAACTCAAGTAACATTTCAGTCAGTGACTTGGACTTTTACCAAAGTCATATTTTGCAGAGGTACCTAAACTTTTACTTGACTCTGAGATTTCTGTACTTTATACAACATCTTCAGCCTCTCCTCTACTCTCTGTACTCATGACGGCTCTCCTAACATGATCATAAAATTAGCTGACAGCCACAACCGTTGTAGGACTAATTAAAGACAACAATGCCTGTGGGGAGGAGGTTCAGCACTTGAAGCATGGTGTGATGCAACAACTTGGACTTAAATACAAGATAATAGTTGACTTTAGGAGAATACAACTTTAATAAAACAAGAGAGGAGTGGACAGGAGTGGAAAGAGAGGAAAGAGAGGAGTGGAGAAGAAGAACCTCCAACAGGTGACGGGACAGCAGAGTGGGTGACTGGAACCACATGACCCACTCTCAGAAACATTTACACAAACTTCAGCAGAAGGCCAAGAGGATCATAAATGACCCTTTGAACCTTTTTCCCTCCAGGAGAAGCTACTGACCCTCCAGGTTGTGTTTTTACCCACAACTATAAGGAGCAACAACAATCTCTGGTCCTGAGCATTAACTGTGACTTTGTGTTTTCTATGTACTTTTGTCAGTGTCCTCAACATTCTTTTCCTCCTTGTAACGTATCGTTCTGCCATTAGAAGAGCCAAACTGTTATTTTATTTTTCTTTGGTTTGAATCAACATGATTCGAACCAGAGAAATGACTCTTTGTGTTCCCCCTGAAAATAACACAAGTATTTCCAAAATTCAAAAATTTTAATGAAAGGTTTTTTCATTAAAATTTGCACAAAAATGAGCTATTATTTACAGCTTTCTCAATAAACATTTACTGTAAAAGTGCGTCATTAGAACCGTCAACCCATTCTAATAATTCCTGAGCAACTTTCCTTTGTATGTTTCAACAGGTATTTTGATGATTCACCTTTGGTGATAAGCTTGGAGTTTTTGAGTTTGGAAGGCCTCTTTGCCATCACCCTCATCACTAATCTGTGGTGTCATGAGGGAGTTCCACAAGGCTCAGTTTTAGGCCCTTCCTCTTTATTCGACACCTGTTCCTACTTGGGAAATGTGGGGTCCTTGTTCATTGTAAAGGGGCGAAGTGTTTATCTACATTTATATGAATGCAGACATTTTCCCAGCAGGTAACAAGTGGCTTCCTGGATGGGAAAAAATGTGTTCTGATGAAATTCCCGGTCATCACTGTGACGTTGTGAAAATGTGTCTGTCTGTCATGAAAGGTTTTATGTGAATCACAAGACAAGCTCTCCCAGTTTCAAAAAGGTTTTGTTGCCATACCAGATGAGGTAGCAGACAATATTTCTGTTTGCCGCTGTCTTGTCGATGCAGGTGGAGTTTCATATTCAGAACTAAAGGAATGCTGCTCATTTATTTAGTGAGGAATAATGAATTTAACAAGGCAGTAGATGAATCTGTGAATCAGTCCCCATGTATTTTTAAAGCAACACCAAGTCTTTTTCTTTTTTGCAGCGAGCTGAAATACCCCAGCTGAACAATAAATCCCCTCTCCCCATTTTCCTCCTCCTTTCCTCCTGTTTTCAGTAATCTGCGAGGGGGTGTGTTACGGTAAGCCTGGGCCCCTTTCCTTGACATTGGTTGTAAATTGATAACAGGACTTGTAGAGTTGAGTCAACAAGCAAAACAATCTGGGCTGGAGAGTGGAGCCCAGCGCTGCTGCCCTGGGCTGCTGGGAAGCATGCAGCACGGAAATCCTGCCCACTGCAACCGTCCCTCACTGAAAGATGTTGGTGTTGTAGAGAAGCAGAAAAGCCGAGACGAATACCTAACACTGCAAAGATAGTGGTGATTTATTAGCTGGAAATGGAAGGAAAGAGTAAAGTCACTGTAAGCAGTGTTAGCGGAGAGTTTGTTGACATGGGAAGTGACAATGTATGCGAAGCATGGGGTGTTACGAAAAGAAAAGGGTGGAGACAAGCAGGGAAAACATTAAATGAGTCACTTCGGTTTATGAACGCAGTCAGCACAGCTTGTTTTCAACTCTTTTATTCTCTCACTCCACCTTTTCTTCACGTGTGGTTCACCTTCCCGGTGCTAAGCTCTTCTTGTCCATGAAATTTTTTTTTAAAAAATTCCTCAACAGACTGTCACTTTCCTCCACTGCCTCTAAATCCATGGGTTTACTTCATTCACAGCCTGGCAGACCAATTTGCACAACTTTACAACGAGCTCCAGGCTGAAAAGCTGGCAAACACACAAAGACATAGCTTCTTCACATGGGGCCACCACGGCGATGAAGGAGCGTTTTGTTGGGACACTACAGGCCTCTGCATGTGTGCATGCATAAATGGAAATGTCCACACAAATATTTAGCACTCACATCACAGCGGCGATAAAAGCATCAGTGCAAAGTGCTTGGATCTAACCCGTCCATTTGTCTTTCTCTTCTCCCGAATGAATATTCAAACACACGGCCGGCGATCAAATGAGGAGTTCAAAGTGGGTCACCAGATCTACGCATGCTGCTGTTTGCTGCACGGCCTCACTTCCATAACCGAGGGAGCGTTTGCATAATGATTAATAGGTTAAAGAGGAAGTTTTACAGCTTTCACTTTGTAGACTTTACTCTATTTGCTCAAACGAGACAGCTGGGGGGAAATGAGGCGGCTGGTTGTTTGCGCTCAGACGGACGTCTTGGTACTTCCAGAGAAAAGTGTTTGAAAAGCTTCTGGACGCTTTCAGTTTTATATTTAATGGATGTTTGTTTGTGCAACATCACAGGGAATGAAATACTGGACATTTTTATGAGTTTGAGTTATTTAGTAGACGAAAAGCAAATCATTTGTGTTTATTAACAGCAGATCCACTGAAAGGCCACATAGTTGAGCCACAAGATAAGAGGCTACAAAAGTATTCACATCTCATGACTTCTTCCTCACTTTTGCTCATTGCAACCATGAACCATGAGTCTGGCTCTGTAGAGCATGTGACTAACGGCTGTCCTGTCAACAGATTCCCTCACCTGAGCAGCCGATCTTGTCAGCTCCTCCAGAGTAACAGCTCAGGTACTTCTCTGATGTCGTCTGAAGGTAACTGGTTGGGTTTTACTTTGGGGTTTCAGAGTAAAGGGGCCGTATGGCACCCCACACTTTTTCAGACTGCTATTCACCAAAATAAAATTTTAAAATTGTATATATTTTTACTTCAGCTTCACAATATTTTTTATAAACCCAACACTACATTGATGTTTGTGGTGTAGTTAAATGTGACCTGGGGTATTTATATGGTTGCAAGTTTCTCTTGTGTTTATTGAGTAGCAACTCAAATAAAACCTTTATTTCACAAAGTAAAGTTTTAGTTTTTTACGTAGATGAGCACAGAGAAAACAAGAATATTATTCCCCACAGCTGTAACTGTTTCTCTGTATATCTTGTAGCAGATTTCGCGGTTGGCGACAGAAAAATAATGCAGCTTCCTCCAATCATCTCTACTTTAAAATATGATATCACTGCTCACCCTGAGGCAACGTTCACTGATACACCTCCTTTCTTTGAGCTGACAGGGTTGACAATGTCAGGCATGCTGGACTTGAATCACATATTGTTTCAGTTGGTTTTTTTTTCAACCTCTCTCCCCTTTTTTTCTTCTCTGGTTGTTTTCTGAATATTTCAGGAAATGTCAGTGCAGGGACTGCAGGGGGAGGGAGGGACTTCAGCAACTCCGCTTCAATGAAAAGCGTCTCTTTTGTGAAGCCTGAATAAGGAACTTTAGAGTCTTAGCCAAGATAAGACGCATGTCCAAAACTCTACATGCAAACCTCCATACGGCCAGGTTTTTTGCAACAAATCTGCGTTTCATGCAGCTTAAATTAAAACAGAAACTCAGTGTTGATGAACAATGTTTCTTCTCAGATTTTTTAATTCCTTCACTTTATTCATTCAAATTCCCGCAGCTCACATCGTGAAAGAGTCTTCTGCTTATCCATGGCGACCGCTCTTGAAGCTCTGAGGACTTTGCATAGAAATGAGAGGTATTTAATGAAAGGGACAACCTTGCTTGTTCCACTGCGCCAGAAAGTTTCCCCACGTGATTCCCCAGCGGTCCGTCCCTCCCTCCTCCCTCCCGGAACGCGCAGAAGGATCTGAAGGCGCACACATCTGCTGCGTGGAGCGTAAACGTCCAGTCCGACCTCAGCTCTGCCTTTACGTGACTTTCCTGTGCGAAACCGGTTCTTTGAAGGACTTACACATTTTCTCGAGCTCGTCTGTTTCAACGCAAGCGAAGCAAACAGACTCCACGTCCTCTTCAAATGGGAATTACATGCGCGCGTAAAACTTTGGCGCACTATTTCGCTCTGTGAATTTCGGAGCCCTTTTCTTTCTAGAATCATGCCGGAGCGGATAAGTATTTCGGATTTTGTCGAGCTGACAAATGAGGATTTGTCTTCGCCCGGGACGTCCAGCTTCCAGTCCAAGATGAGCGACTGCAAGAACACGGTGTCGGCCGTGGAGGAGGTAGGAACAATGGGAGGCGGTTCGCCGCCGTGAGGTCTGGTTACCTGCGCGGTTCTCAGCGGTGCCGCTGCAGGTAATGGGCCGGACACGCTCACCTGGGGATGGATCTCTGAAACATTCATACCCACTTCAAATTTCTGATCGGTTTCATCTTCCATAAACGGGTCTAAAAACAGCTGATAAGTTGGTGATCCATTCCAGAGGTAAAGCAGTGGCGTCACCAGGAGGGGGGCGTTGGGCCAGTTTACATTTGCTGCTCCTCTTCGTCTTAAATGAGTCATATTTTTATTTCTATGAATTTAAGAGAAAACAAATTTGAATAGAGAGGGACTTTTCTGAAGTTATTTTTTTTATTTTTGTGTCATTTTAAGTCATTTCATAATGATGCCACTTAGAGATATTCCTCAATAAGTTTTTAAGGCCAATTCCGATTAGTTTGACATGAGCTCTGATTTATGTTGGTTTTTTTTCTTTATTGCTTTTTCTTCCTCAGGTTGGATTATAAAAATAACACAAATACAATATTATAAATAAAAATAAATCAACGTTTGATTAAAATAAGTGACAGTAAATAAAAAGTGATAAACAGAATATAGAAAATATATGTCACAACAAATTAAAAATGCATTTAATAAATACTGAATGTGAAAAAAATATTGAAAAAGAAAATTAATAAAAAATGAAAGATAACGAATCACCTATATATTGTTTGCTAATTATTATTGTAAATTTTAAACAAGCAAAGTAAAACAGAATGTTAGAATAAATTGCTCCACAGTCTGATTTGGAAGTAAAGTCAACCACATCTTAATTTAACCTCTTCTGTTAGTTTACAGACAGATGTTATAACAACACTGCCTGTCACTGACTGTAAATCAGATTAAACACAACAGAACAACTTTAAAACATTTTACTGTTGGGGTAGAGGCTGCTGGATGCTGAGACCTGCCAGTCAGAACGTATTTGGAAATAACTCAATTCTTTATAGATCTTATCCTTCCATCCCTCTATTGTCTACATGTTTCTCCTGGCAGAGACTGGAGGTGGGTGGTGGTGCTTGTCACCAGCAGTTGGAGCATGAGAGGCGGGAGATACCCCAACAGGTCACATGTCCATCACAGGGCAACATCCGGCAGACAGACACTCAGACCCCAGGGCAATTACTGGGAGCAATTCACTGGAATGTTTTCCACAGAGGCAAATAGCTGGAGGACCCAGAGAGAACCTGCACATACATGGGGAGGACATGCAAGGTCCAGGCAGAAAGACCCAGGCAGAGATTTGAACCCAGAACCTTCTTGCTGCCCACAGTTTCACTGTGCAGCATAGAAATGTCTTTTACTAAGCAGAACAACAACTGAAAGTAAAGTGTAAAATAAAAAATGCTCCCCAGATCTTATTGTAAAATATTGGATTTTTTTTAAGCTTGCCAATAACATACATGACTCCATCATTTATTTGTGCTAACATGCATCCTGCTTCTGCTGAGGACCTTTGCAGAAGAAGAGTCACATTCTGTCATGTTGTTTATCTTTTAGTTCAACTTTGTAATGTGAAAAAAAAACATGAAAATCAACATAAATTAGTTTTTTACCATCACAAAAAAATAGCTTAATGCACCTTTAGGCTCTTTGACATGAGTGGAAATGACACGAGTTCATGTGTTCTGTCATCAAGACATGAAATAGACATTTGAGGGGTTGCATGAAAATCTGTTTGCTGAATAATAGTGCAGAAAACCATATAATATGATACAATTAATAATAATTAGTCAAGCCACATCATCAGCTGCTTGGTAGACATGTTAATTTCCACTTTGCTTTTTGTAGAAGGTTGAGGTTACTTTTGAGCACTTCTTTAATTTCCAAGTCAGTTCTTGTTTTTGTCGCTGTAAAGATTTCCAAACGGCTGAGTTTGTCTTTCTAGTAAGATGGGGGAAGGTGGGGGAGCTTTCTTTCAGCCATCTGACTCAAATTGTGCAGAAACATGTGGGGGAAGGGCAGTACTACATCTCAGACCAGTGTTTCCCCAGCCCTGGTCCTCGAGGCTCACTGCCCTGCATGCTTTAGGTGTCTCCTCGCTTCAGCCCAGGTGATTTCAGCTGACAGGTGCTTGCTGAACTGCGTTCAGCTGAATGAGTCGTAATAAAGCAGGAAGCACCTAAAACATGCAGAGCAGTGAACCTTGAGGGCCAAGGCTGGGAAACGCTGCCTTGGACTACAATCAGAATATTTTACTGTTCTTTATTTACTGGCTGAATCAAAAACTCTCACCGTTTTGTCTTTTTAAGCACATTGATGCACTGTTTTAAGCTTAACAAATCTCAGACAAAGCTTTATGCTTTAATGACTAAATGAGGATAAACGTGTGAATCCTCAATTTATGTCAGATTTAAAACTGCTCTCTCTTACACAGAATATTTTTTCACTTTTGTATGCCGAAAAGTTGTAAAAAACCTTTTAAAAAATGGACAGATAAGACTCTAAAGATACAAATTTGATTTAAAAAGTTGTGCATTTCGTGAACTGTATGAAGGAAAATCTTATTTTCAAATTCTGACTTTTAAAAACCTTGGTATTTTTTAATAACAGAAACCAGGCCATGCTGTTCTGCTTTGTTATTGCCTCTGCCTGTTTCCCACTGTTTTTCCACTCTTACATTGTTGAGGAAAAATGGGCTGAATGTTGGTTCTCTGTAGCATTCAGTGTGAACCGACTTGCATCATCAGGACAGTAAAAGTTACATAAACTAATGTTGCCTTTCAGGAATGAACTGGATGTCCTCGATCGAGCAGGAATCAGACAAACACTGGCCACATGTCACAAAAAGTGTCACCTGTTGACGGAGTGTTGAGCCTGTGGTTTTAATCATGCACAGCTGTGTTTGTCGTAGTTGGGTAGCATGGTGGTGAAGGCCAGTTTTTTGTCTTGTTTTTTTTGTTTGAACTGCAGGGTTGGCTTCAGGTTGTTTAAGGTCTCTGTGTGCAATTCTGTTTATTTGAAATGTCTCCTCCCAAAAATCCTCGGGCAAAGGAGGAAACGGAGAGAGAAGTTGCCACGAACCCTGCCAGAAAACAAATATTTCAAGTGTGCATACACACGCACACACAGACACACACAGACACACACACAAGCCCATCCTCTCTCATCTTATCACAAGACATTACTGATTATTGGGGATCTCATGAGTAACCCAGATTTTTTTGTTGTTGTTTTGTAAACAGAGGATTTTTAATTTGTGTAGACAATGAATTCATGTCAAGCAAAACTCCCTAAAATAATGCATACTGTGCAGATATTCTAATAGGACTGAATACATTAAGGTTTTCTTTCGGAGTTCTTTAGAACCATAACAATGAAGCAAATCTGGACTGGAGAATCCAGTTTTTTGCAGCTGCCTGATACACTATGCTTGGGTTTAGGTTCCTTATTTTATGGACTTGATCTATTGGAAAATACATAACAGAAATAGCTCAGTGGGGAGAGTCATGCTGGAATCCACCATGTGTGCACAGCACACAGACACACAGATGTAAGGGCAACACACTTTTTATAACTGGATATGGGTATAATGTTTAGTCTGCCCAAGAAGCAGAAGCTTGATTGATGATGGGTGAATGTGTGGGCATGTTTGTGGTTTAGGGCACAGACGCTATTTAACCCCCCCCCAACACACACACACACACACACACACACACAATCTGACTGCCACTTATCTGTCCTGATTAGAGGGAAAGACTCAGGGAGATCATAGTAATAAAGAAAATATTGTTTTGTCCTATAAAGGGATTGAAAAGTTTCTCTTGGGATTAAACTTCTGGCATAGAGTCTGTATGTAATGTAGGAAATCCAGGATCACATGCCAGCTACACGCAGAGTAGCTCTCAAGCAGACTTTGTAGCTTTTAAAGTTTAATCACATGAGACGGGCAGAGCTCCTTATCTGGTGCACAAAGGACTGGATTTCTGGTCAGCTTGACATTTCTGATGCATGGAGGGAAAGCAGAGATGCACCAGTTGTGCAAACCCCAATTTCCCTTGACAACTCATAGATTGAAATATATAAAGCAATTTCAGGTCATTGACTTCAATAAAACTAAAATCTCCCACGATTTTTGATGCACTTTTAGTTTTAATACAGTCAGATAAAGGTTAAGGATATACATTTTATGTTTATTAGGTTTTATTCGTCTCCTTCAGAACAGCATCAAATCTATGAATTGTGTCAAAAAATATCTCAAAACTTTTGCACTTCCACCACCAGTCTTAAAAGTTGATGCAGAACAAGATGGATCCATGTTTTTATGATGCGTCTGAGTGACAATGAGAAAACTGACTAATTTTACCTGGAAATATTTTTCCTCCTTTAGTCTTTGTTTGATAAGTCTGTGTGAGTCGTTGCCTTATTCTTATCTGACAGAAATGTCAGCAGGCATGGTTGTCTGCTGCTCTAGCAGGTCTTCTTCATGGTGTTGTGCTCCCATGTGTAAATAACATTCTGTAATGTGAGAAGTTATTTGAGCTTTATCTGAGTCTTTGTGTCATCTTAAACCAGTCTGCTCTACTCATCTCACAGCAGCAAGACATTTGAATCCTCCAAACTCTGTTCCTTGAGTATTTTCTATTTGTCCAGACCATTCTCCAGAGAAATGATTATTTGAAATCCATGTAAATCAACAGCTTCTGAAATACTAGTCTGGCACCAACACCTATGTCATGTCTAGTCTCACTTACGTTCCTGTCCTCTCTGTTCTGACGTCTTTCCCATGTCTAGAGAGATAAATGTGATCAGTTGCTGCCATGTGATTGAACAGATTCATCATGTGAAGTTTCTGGTGACAATGCAACGTTTCTTGGTGTCCAGCTTATGAAGCAAAATAAGCTCAAATGAGGCAGCAGCTTTCACTAAATCTCTTTCCATTCTCCGACTAGCTTTCCATAAATACATCCAACATTCGCCCTTTTTTCTCAATAAATCAGGGAGAGTTCTTGACTACGAAGGGCAGGGCTGGAGAAACAACAACATGCAACAAGACATGGTCAAATATAAATTACTGTCTCCTTGGAGCTATTTGTGGTGCCTCCTGGGTGGAGCCTCAACACCAGCTTACTGCAACAAGTGGCCTGTGTGAGGAGAATAAACTAAATAAATAGGTTCAGTCCTCATGGTTTGAACAAGGTTTACTGCTCATTTAGAGTGGAGCCAGGTAGCAACCTGCCTCTGGTCTGCTTCCAAGTACAGCCTAAACCTGAAAAGCTGCAAGTGACACAACTGCACTTGCATCATCTGGGGCTGTGAATGGCAAGCCAAGACAATTACCTGGATAAAACCTGTCTGACTTAGTCACACACTGTGAGAAGATCAGGCAGACACGGTTTCTCACATGTCTCTCTGAACAATGTGCAAATTATCTCCCCAATATGTAGCTTGAGTAAATGTTGTTTCTGTGTGTTCCAGTGTCTGGAGATGGACAACTCGACTCTGCACAGGATGAAGAAGATGATTAAAGCAATACACACGTCTGGACTCTGTAAGCACCTAGACAAAGCATCCATCACCATGGAGGAGGGTTACCATGGTGCCATGGTCTCAGCCGCTCTATGTGTCAGTGATGGCATCAGTTTTACACAAACGGCAGCAAAGAATCACATCGTGGAAACCTTAACACAGCTATCTGTGGGAAATAACACTTAGCAAAGTTATAAATGTAGTTGACACTCAAATATGTCACTTCCTTGGATTTTCCCCTTACAGACTTTAAACTGGATTTGAACTTGATCCCCAAAGACTTGGGTCTTTACTTTTATTTACACATCAAAGAGTTGATACTTGTCTTAGACTTGGTCCTCAAAACATGCAACTTGTTCTGGAGTTGTCCCTGGAAGATATGCAACCCATTTTGGACCTGTCCTTCAAAGACATACGACTGGACTTTGACTTGTCCCTCATTGTGCTGCGATTCGACTTCGACTTCCTACACAAAGACTTGAAGGATGATTTTAACCTCCATCTCAAGGATGTTAGACTTGACAAACCCCCAAAAAGTGTTGTTGACTTTGCCCCTGACACAGTTAATATTTGTCTCAGAGTTTCCCCTTCAAATCTTGAAAGTTGACTTGGGGATGGAAAAAATAACTTCTCAGCCACTTTGGTAACTTGTGGCTTCACAAGTGTGAATATTAGCAGTGGACAAGTTTGAAACTAAATCTAAAATAGTATTGTATGAAGTTTCAGTCTTTATATAACACCCTTTGTATGAGGAAGAAGATGTCATGAAATAACCCAGAATTTGGCACCATTTGCCAAATTGTTAAGGAAAAATTAAAGGTTCTGATTTCCGTGTTTAGACGTAAGAGCACTAAAGCACTGCTTTACTCTTTCCAAAACAAGTTAAGCTTGTCTACTTAGTAGCTTGTTTTGGGATAAACATCAGCCTCTATTATTGCGAGACAAACAGCTCAGTGCTTTGGGAAGCCTCCACATATCATCTTACTACACCAGAAGAGGATGTCAGGAAGCCACAGTGGAACCGAGCTGTTTAGAGGACAGGGACAGATACCTGGTGTGCATTCTGATGATTGTTTTTATATTAAAAAGAAGGAGTGTGGTTTAGAAGTGTCTGTGTGAAAGTAAATGGCCTGTGCAGCTTTGACAACAATCCGCTGCTCAGTTCAGTGACCTTGAAGTCCAGCAGCCCAGGTTGCTCTCCTGCTGAGAGTGTGTCATGCAGACTGTCGTCGGCGTAATTCAGCAGAAACATGTCAGATGTGAGCACTTTCTCAAAAATGTTCAAAACAACTGAGTAACGCTTTCAGAAAACCGTTTTCTCTGCTTAACATCCTGCTTCCTATTTCAATCATCCAACGTTTTTCTGTTGCCAGAACCAGGCAGCTGCACTGAATTAGGCAACCCGATACAGTCAGCGGCTTTCCCGTATGTGCAGAGTAGAAGTCCATCATTACTTCCATCTTCTTCCTGTTTATCTAAGTAAGATCATATGGAGGAGTTCCGGTAATGTGATGATTGGAGGCCAATAGGAGGACTATTTATTATTTCTACATAAATAGGGTAAGTTGTGCAGCCTCCCCTCCCCCATGTGCAGGTCAGACGACCTCTTACCTCGTCACACATGCAGTGACACGTGAGATACGCCTTCTTTTCATTCACATTGACTCTAGGTACACATTTTCTTCAGGTTGCTGCGGTTTGTGACTCTGTGTGTGTTCCTGCAGACCAGCCAGTGTAGAGTTTCTCTGGTGGTATTTAACTTTTAAAGGTCGGAGCTCAGCCTCAGGCTTTTTGGTGATTCAGCTGTTTGCTTCCTGAGTTTCATGAATTTATTTATAAAGTCAAAGTTTCTTGGCATTTATGTTTGCCCTAATTTACCTATTTTATAATTATCTATTGTTATATTACGGTAAATGTTGACATCCTTTCTCTCTTTGGGTTAGTTAGAATAACTGAGGTGAAAGCCTGTTTCGCCCTAGCTGGGTTTGTTTTGTGTCAGTTTTCACACTCTGTTTATAGAAATTACGTCAGCTGACAACGTCATGTCTCCTACTTCACCGAGTGCGACAGCAAATGGAAACATGCTCTTGTTGCAAAATAAAAAGCCTTTATTTTCAGCAATAAAACTATAAATAATGGTTTTATAGAGAACGTACTCCATAAAAACATTTAATAAACTTAATACTTTTTGCTGATGATGTTCTTTCTTTTCGAGGAGAGAAAAGATTTAACTCAAAAATCTGTGGTGACTTTTTTTTTATTGACTTTTTAGTGAAATTGCTTGGACAGAATCAACAGTTTTAATTATTACTTTGAAATTTACACATGTGCAATATGGAACATGTGCAATGCAGGTGGAAAATGTTCCATGTCTCACAGTTTGAAATAACCCTCGAGTTTGAAACAAAACGATGGAGGAAGTCAGTCAGTAAGAATTAGAAATCCTCCCACTCAAAAACTCCCACTTGATGGTTCAGGGTAAATCCTGGAGATGCTTCCTCCCTACCAGATCTATAAAACTCAAGTAGAAAGCTTTTTCTTCTCTGTTTTCCACCAGCTTATGTGTCTGTTTGGTTTATCACTGCTACAAAACCCAGAAACCTCTCCACTAATAACAGAATTATTATTTTTTTTAACACTTACTTTGTTTTCAATTAAACTTTTCTTTAATATGAAACATTCTGACAGACAGCATGAGCCAAACGGTTGCTCATGTTGTTTTTCAAGTTATTTTAGCACCGTCTCAATCGGGAAATTTTAGATATAAAGTATGAGCTCATTAAGGCTGCTAAGAAATAACATCCTCTTATATTAAAACATGGAGCTGCAGCAACGTAAATAAAATGTATCTTTCCTTTTTAGTCCTCTAACAAAATATCAAATTGCTAAAAATGTAACATTTGTTTCGCCGAGTTGTTTTTCACATTGGACAAAAGAGACAATGAGTATAATAACAGGATCATAAATGTCTCATGTAAACATTTGCTAATGACAAACTGATTTATGCTCATGAAGATTCGAGCCTTTAATCTGCCTAAGGTCATGACCTCTGGTAAAGAGCCGTATGAACCGCAGAAACGTGGATCTTTAGTTGTCTGCTGCTCTAATCTATTCCACATGTTTGTCAAAGTCTGTCTGCCATCATCAAGTTTTCTGAACTTGTAGTGCAAGTCTGAGTCATTTGTTTTTCTTTGTCTGAATCAATCTTCATACTCTGCTTGTCTGTGTCTTGTTTTTTTGTTTTGTTTTGTTTTTCAGCACACGTGGAAAACAAAGAGCAGTACATCGAGGTGATGGAGAACTTGGGGAACAGCCACCTGAGTCAGGACAACAATGAAATCTCCACAGGCTTCCTGAACCTGGCCGTTTTCACCAGAGAGGTCACGTCCCTCTTCAAGAACCTGGTGAGGGGAAGAAAGTGCAAATGGGAACTTGAACTACAAAGACAATAGAGTGTTTAAGAAAGAAGACAAAACAGAGATGAAAAGAATGTAACCTGAGCACAAACGGTGTGAGAAGAAAGGGATTTTTATTAGCTGCACCTTTTGCCTGGGACGGTCCAGAACCTCCCACTGAACTCTTTCTCTCTGTCTCTGTGGTGTTGATAATTTATCCCAGGCCTCCATGTGTGAGGCGTGAGTCAGCACCAACCCCCCCTTCCACCCCCCAAATTGTGTCAGTCAGGGCGTCTCACTGGAGACGATGCCTAACAGATGTTATAAGTGGATCTGAATGAATCCAATGAGTGATTTAAGGCACACATTGATCGTCTGTCACATGTTCAGTGTTTTCCTGTGTCAGATTAAACTTGTTATGAACTTGCTTGCCTCAGCTTCTGGAAACCACCCAAAGTTTTCCTTCTGGACTCCAGGCCGCTGTGTCAACACAGCAAGGTTAACCCTACAGTCATTCACGAAAGCGGCTGGACATTATTTAACTTAGGGAAGAGCAGTTCACCAGAAAAGCAACACAAGAAACTTATGCATGGTTACCTGGAGGTTGTAGATGTGTAGCAAGGCTGTGAGCCAAACAAAAAACAACTTGATTTACTTCCCTGACCGGAAACTGTGGCAGCTGGTTCATGAGCAGTGGATCTCAAAGTGTCCACACCTCTTACAAAACACCAGGTTTTTGTGAAATACAAGTGATTAAAACTATCCTCCTTTAATATGACACATATGTTGTGTTATTCAACTGTGTAACAAACCTGTTGGGAGAAAAATATGAAATCTACAATGACCGATTTGCTCCACCAGCAGGGTCTCTTGTGAATTTCATTCACGTTTTCCCCAAAAAGCAACACCAGATTATAATCGTTTTGTTGCAAAATTTCCCTTTGCAATAGTTTACCAAAAAATTCTACTTGGTTTCCTCAGACTTAATTCAACAAGGTTTGGGAACATTTTAGATATTCCTTCATCTATTTTTTTTTTACATCTTTCCATTAAGCAGATTTTATTGCTATTCAGTTGAGTTGTTCATATTAACCATGTCTCTTTGTTTGTCTCTGTAAAATGCTCCCTGTTCGGTAATCTGTTTGTTGCTTTGTGATTCATTCAGTGCCAAAATATTGTGAACCTCCTAAATCTGAATTTAATTACAACCCACTGCTTACCGTTACCAAAACCCAAACTACCATCACAGTTGCATCACACGGATCCTGACATCGTTCATCGGGTGACTCACCAGTTCAAAATGAGTGAACCTCATTTTCTCGTTCCCAGAAATGCAGGCCTATTGGGAAACATAGTAAATATGCTGAGTGAATTAAGCATGTATAAGTGTGTGTGTGTGTGTGTGTGTGTGTGTGTGTGTGTGTGTGTGTGTGTGTGTGTGTGTGTGTGTGTGTGTGTGTGT
>CAEGAF010102807.1:0-15961 GCA_903067075.1 Micropoecilia bifurca
TAACAGAGCCAATGATCGGCCGATCCCGATAATCACCGATTTCACGAAAATCGGCCGATTATGATCGGTGACCGATCCATTTGCGCACATCTAATCTAAATACATCTGAAAAATTGCCTCATTCTAGTCCAAAACCTGCTTTTAATCTAAAATGTTTAGTTTTTTCTAAATGGTTTTGCTTATATTAAACAAATTTACCCTCATAATTTCAATTTGCACAATTCTATGATTAATGTAAAAGCTGCTTCACAAGGCCTGGATGGTATAAAACTCGGGCGCTACCTGGATGATGTGAAGAGCGAACCGTTGACCGAACCGAAACACGACAGACCCACAAACACGGGGATGATCCACGCCATGGGGCCCAGGTGGTAGTTCCCAAAGTCCTGCAGGAAACACGCGCAAACACTTACAAACAGCTTCCAGCACAATAGCAAATCTGGTTCCACTCAGTGAGAAGGTGATGGAGGAAGTTCAACTCAGAACCTGAACGAGCGACTAGAATGATGGATCAGGTGGGAGCGAAATGAGACAAACTGAAAGGAGGAGGAGGAAGACATGACACCAGATGGACCAGTGAACCTTTTTTGTTTCTTAAATCTGCCCGGTACACTGAGCACAAAAATCTCTGGCAATTATGGTTTTAAATATTTTCATTTTTGATGTGAGAAACAGCTAAAACTAGTCTGACTTCTCTGTCGAAGCAACCAGAACGTCCAGAAAACTCAACCTGAAAACAGATGAGGTGGTTCGAAAAATCTGCTGCCACTAATAAATGTGTGAAGTTTGTCCTAAGTAATGAGATGCACAAGTGAAACGTCAGTCAAGTTTTTAGAGTTATTGGCCAACAGAGATGCTCAACTTTTAGTTCCTGCTTGTTTTAAAAAATATTGCTTATAGTATCAGTGATAGAATAATAAATAAAGTAATGTCTGGAAGTCGGTTCATTTTTCACAAAGGTGTATTTGGGACATTGGAGATTAAAAAAAAGGAAATTTTCTCAGTTTGAAAAGTTGAAATTTTGCTACAAAAAAAAATCTGAAATGTTCAATCTCCATGTTTTTCTCAGATATTTGACATATTTTCTCAAAATTGTCTGATTACATTATTAGCCTTTATTTGTTGACATTTAAGGCTTGATAGTGTAATTTAAGGCTTGCAGTTTTAAACCTATTTTAAATGTGCTGTATAAACCAATCTGACATTGATCTGTGATGGCCCAAATACTCTGTGGTGATATTTAACATCCAGCAGTGAAAAGGTGCAGGAAAAGCCAGCAGGTTTCAGGCCGGGTGTGAACTCACCACAGCGACAGCCTCCGAGCTGAGCATGTCTTCAGGAGAGATGGTGGTGAAGTAGGCCAGGTTGGTGAGAACGTACACAGCGGTGACGATGGGCAGAGAGATGATGATGGCTCGAGGAAGGTTTCTGGACGGCACACAGACACCAAACAGTCGATTACAACAGCCCACACCGCAGCCTCTCAATGCTGATAAAAACAACCACAACCTACTTGTAAGGCTCGATCATTTCTTCAGTGACAAAGTTCAAGTAGTTCCTGCAAACAAAGGATACAGAAGTTAAACTATTTCCACTGATCGGACTGGAATTCACTCAATGATGGGTTTAGAGGAGAAAGAGGAAGATGCTGAGTAATCAGAGACTCTGAAATGCTCCGTCAGGAAAGCAAACAAATGCTGAAGAATCAGTGACTGAAAACAACAAAATCTACAAAAACAATCTAAATCATCACGTAGTTACAGCTTGGTTGGAAGAAAGAGGCCATTGGTTGGTTGGAAGGACGTTTGTTTGATTGGTTGAATGCATGAAGGATGAGTCCACTGGTTGGTTGGATGGATGGAGGGATGGAAGGATGACTGTTTGGTTTGTTGATTAGATGGATGATTGGTTGGTTGGTTGGATGCATGAGGGATGAGTCCAATGGTTAGATGGATGAAAGGTGGTTGGGCTTGATGGATGGATGGATGACTGTTTGGTTTTGGTTAGATGAATGATTGGTTGGTTGGTTGGTTGGTTGGATGCATGAGGGACGAGTCCATTGGTTGGATGAATGAACATTTCATCCAACCATCAATCAGTTGGTTGGATGGATGAACGAGCCAACTGGTTGGATGAATAAATCAACTGATGATTCATCCATCCAACCAATCGATGGATGAATCATCAATTACTCATCCATCAGTTTGATGAATGGATGAGGTAACTGGACGGATAGATGAATGGATGGATCTACATGGCTGTAATCTGTTCACATGGCTCAGTTCTTTTTGGACTCACCAGCCACCGTAGGCAAAGAGTCCGCTGTAGAGCGCCAAGCCGATGTTACCAAACTCATAACTGGATCCTTTAAAGGAGTTTTCAGGAAGAAGTTCATCTGTTCCACCTGAAGAAACAACAACACACAACTCAGAAAAAAGGAGAAAAAAAGGCAAAACAGCAAATAGAATCAGGGTGTTTTGGTCCAAGCTGGACGAAGAACAACAATGCTTCACCCTAAATCTGCCCTGTTTGAGTGGATTAACTGCTTGCAAGAACAAAACCCAAACATTTGCATAAGCGGCTTGTAAAGTAGGACCCAAATCATCCAGTTGTCCAGACATGACAGGTCGAACTTTGAAGCATCTAAAACTCTCCGGCTTTCAGGTTTCTGCTGGTTTGAGCGGCTCAGGGTCACATTCCTTCTCCCCTGGACGCACATTCTCAGACCTGGCGACGGTCGCTAAACCAACGGCTCCGGGCCGTGTTGGTTCAGCGAGGGTTAGCTGTAAGCCGCCGTGGGAAACTCTCCGCTGGGCCGACGGTCCTCTTAACGTTGCTAACAACCTCATGTCTGTGCTGGTACGCCAACACTCCTCTGAGGTACAATTTGTAATATTTCTACTTATTTGTACATTAAATTATGAAAATAATAGGGCCAATGAATAAGAATGTTTGGAAGGATGATTGATGAAATAAGAAGCCATTCTAAAACATTTCCATATTGGCTAATTTTGGTAAAAAGGTGAAGTATGTAACTTAATTTAAAAAAAAGTTTTTTACTTATTTGTTGAAACTGTATTTTGTGACATTATGGTACAAGACAGAACATCTGAAAAAAACTGAACTCATCTGCCTTCTAACTAGAAACAACCAAACAGAGCGAGGAGGCGGATCTTAGCGCTGTCAATCACCAACCAACCTCCACCCTTTCTCTCTCCGACACTGCAGCTTTTTTCTGAGAGCAGGATGCTAAAGTTAGTTAGCATGGCCACCAAGGACGGTAGATAAACATCTTTCTGTAATAATAAACTATTTAGCATTTGTACATAAGGATGATAGACAGCGCTAAGGCCCAGATGAGCACTTATACAACTTCTGCTCTTTGAAAAGCAGAAGTAGAGCCTCCTGCACAACCAACAACAATGCAAAAAATGGTTTCTGGATGGTAAGTCAACAATAAAACGCTCGTCTTTTCCAGCAGCCGTTGTACAGTGAATGCAGCAGTAAAACCAGCAGACGAAGCATCCTGGAGTTACTAGGAAACAGAGCTGGACTTGGCTGGGGTTGCTAGGCAACGGCGTAGTGCCCGTTGATTGTATCATATTACCAAAAAACAGTCGTGTGTATATTTTTTTTTAGAAGCAGTGGAAACGCAACTGGAAGGACTAAAATGTGCAAAATATGAATTTTCCAAGTTAGGTCCCTTTTAAAGCACAGTGGACATCCATCCATCCATCCATCCATCCATCCATCCATCCATTTTCTAACACCCTTGTCCCTCAGTGGGGTCGGGAGTTGCTGGTGCCTCTCCAGCTCACGTTCCAGGTGAGAGGCGGGTCACCTGGACAGGTCGCCAGTCTGTCGCAGGGCAACACAGAGACACACAGGACAAACAACCATGCACACACACATTCACACCTAGGGACAATTTGGTTAGACCAATTAACCTGACAGTCGTGTTTTTGGACTGTGGGAGGAAACCGGAACAAGGCAACAGCTCTACCACAAAGTGCAGCCCACAAAGTGGACAGTATGAGTTAAAACATTTAATTTTCCTTTGGGATCAATCAGGTATTTTTGAGTTGAAGTACATTTTGCATAAAATCAGTGACAACATATTTAATTTCTGACCAATCGAAGTAGAGCTGGTCTTCAGTAAAGAGGAGACACAAAGCTTCACGGGAGCACAATAAAATTAAAGTTATTTTAAAGCATTAAACATAACAAATTGACTGTAAAATATTTTAAAAATCCAGTTAAGATTGTAACGCCATGCCTAAGAAGTCCCAAGGATAAGGTGCAAATGCTGTAAATAAAAACCCATCTCAACAAAAAGAATCAGAGAATTTATTTTACAATTTGCTGATTAGTTACATGATTGTTTTGTTCTTATTTCCCCCAGGTGTTGCCCTCTCATGTCTCAGCGTGTCCAAATCAGGTGTTGCTGCTTCTGGAAGCCTCAAAAACAAGAACGCCTGATTTCTCTCCGACTTTCACAGATCTTCATGCCAAACTGGAAGTTATGATTCACCTCAAACTCTTTCTCAGATGAAAGCTGAAAGAAATGTTCACTTCCTGCTGATCGATCCAGGAATGACTCTTCTAAAACTTCACAATGCAAACCTTTAAATTTAATGTTTTGTAGAGTTCTAAAATAGAAGAAACCTTCTAAGGTGTACATATTTACTTTTGCTTTTTAACTTCCAGCCAACAGATTTAATAAGCTGTGAGAGTGAAGCAAAGAGGAAACATGCAGGCAGGTGAACACATGGCAACGCCGCGCCAACAAATTCCTGTTTCTGCTTCAGTGACATTTATAGAAAATAAATTCATCTCAATTACAAACTATTTAAATGTAAAACATTATCCAGGACTACAGCGTCCTGCAGAGTGTGTTTATTTCTAGATTTGTCTGGCTGAATTCCCAGTGAGCATTTGAAAATTTGGTAAAATCTCTTAAATTTGGTCAAAAATGCAAAACTGAGAATCAGTTTTATTAAATATGTACATTTAACTGTGATTGTAGAAAATGAATTTCAGTGCAGATAAAAAATCTGTTTTGAATTTAACTCCATTTCTCTATTTTCTACATAATAAATTCACACAGTGGAAACTGTCTTAGCACCACACAGAAGCAAAGTAACTAGTATTCATGATCTTCCTTGATCTGCTCTGTGGGTGTGATGGCTGCAGTAACAGCCACACAATGTGGTAACATTCATGCTCACCACATGCTCACCACATGCAACAGGTTCACTTTCACTTTCACCACAAACAGGTTCACCTCACTTATATTTGGATTTCTTTAAACCCAGGATTTAATTTACAGAATAACAGAATTACAGAATTTAAAAAGGCAACACATCACATTGTATTCTAGAATAAATGTGCACATTTTAGTTTACATTGTGTTTTGCTTGATTTAACCTTTGTTTGTTTTTTGAGTTTCCTCAGTGCTGCTGCTCCAATCCTTCAGGAGAGCAGAGAGGTGGAGAAGGGGTGGAGTAAACCAGCTGAGACGGCTAAGTGGTTCATACCACTACTCATCATCCAGAGGGGGGCAATGGGATTTTTCTGTTAGTTTCAGTTTGGTTTTTGTGTATTTTCCCCTTGGTGTTTTGTATGAGGCCTGATCAGCCAGTATTTAGGTTTCCCTGGTGTCTTTGTTTGTTAGTGTCTTTGAGTTAGTCTGAGTTGATGTTTGTTACTTTGACCTCTTTTATGGGCCCAATTTTTGTCATTTTTTCTATTATTTAATAAAAAACAATTATTTTTGACTTTAAACCTGTGCCTGGCTGTTCCTTAATTGCTTGGTCCATCACAGTGGGGTTCAGCCAATCAGCAGCAAGGAAAAGGAATGGTCGTAAAGGCCGGCCAATAGCACTGTGCCTAGGCATCTCAGTGTCCCAAGCTGCATTTTTGTTTGAAAAGTTTAGATATACTCTGTGAAAAAATGTTTTCATATTTATCACTAATTCCTCTCCTTTTAGAAATAAACAGAGATAAAAGACATCAGGCCCACTGAGTGCAACTTCCTTCTTCACAACGCAAACAAAAATGGCGTGGCGTCACATTTTAACGGTTGTAGGATTTCTCCTCTGGTCCATTTCCTGCATTTGGAGCCGTCTCTGGTCCGCTTCCACCAAACCGAGACTCAAGGTTTATGGAGGAACAGAGTCCAGATGTTTTGGATCAGTTATTGAAGCCTCCCTAAACAAACCGGACTTCCTAGGCAAACGAACTGGAGTTCAATTAAAGTGGATTAAACAAGGCCGGTGTGAATGCAGCCTAAATGAAGATGATGCATTTGCCTTTTCTGGGTTAGGTTTCGTTAACAGACTGTGACTGTGTTTAATTTGTATTTAAGTATTAAATAGGTCAGCTCTGCTCTTAAGATGGAGATGAATTAAGTTTTCCTCCACTCCAACTCTGACTCAGTCGGTGCAAATACACGTTGAATTCAACTCAAAGAGTTCATGAATGAATCACTTCAACATGTCGACAGTGAGTTTTACCAAGAGGAAAACTTTATTTAACTGCTGGGTGAGTCAGAAACATGCAGGAGGTTGAGGAAACCTTGGAGCTGCAATCAGGGTGTGATGTGAACCAACTGTGTCTGAGGAGAGGAATTAACCTCAATGTTTGTAGCAAACAGCATGACCAGCCGCCTGGCTAATCTGATTAATCTGGACTGTAATCTGAGACGCCTCCAGAGTCACGCTCACGTCAGTCAACACAAAGAAATCTGAAAGGTGAGGAAACCATATACCTGGCAGTGACACACTGAACTAAAAGCCTCAAAAGTGTGAAAAGAGCCTGGAAATTGCACAAAAAAAGTACAAATAACAAACTCAATATGAAGCTTCCCAGTACTTTACCACATTTTAAAGGCTGCACTTCAACAGCCAATCACGAGCCAGAGAGATCCTAGCACTGAGCTTGTGTTTGCTGAACTAATTACAGCCAAGCTTTGGTGAAACTCTACATGATCGGAGGAGCTGGAGCTAAACAGTCATTAGAAGGAGCAGGATGGCAGAGCAAACACCAGATCAGACGGGACTCTTAAAAAGACAAATCAGTGTTTATCTTCGCGCTCCAGGAAGAACAAAAGAGGGTTTCAGAAACGGGCAGAGATTTCCTGCTTCTCGCTCGTCAAACCAGTCAAACACAGAGACTCTGGCTCTGCTACATTAGTTGCATACTTGGCTTCCACTAGATTAATTTTTCTGGATGAATTTCAAAGAACTAATTTACTTGGTTATTTTATAAACAGTTGAATTCAGCTTGATAAGCGCTGATGTTTTTGACTTAAGAATTATTAGATGTAGTAGGATTAGTAGATGTTTATATTCATGCTCTTATTTTGAAGAGGATTCTGTTTCCTCCCCTCATCTTCTCTCTTTTTGAGAAACTGAGTAAATGAACAAATGAGGTTTACAGAATAAAACACTTAGATTGTCAAACAAGCAAACAAATACATTTAAAAATCACTTATTATTTGGGGATCTGCATTCATTATAATTAATTTCTGATCATAAAAATTTTGATTTATTGTCACCACAAATTTCAATTAATGATGTTTAAAACCTCCGAAAACTATCTGTATTGTCCTGATTGTTAGTTTTACCATATTCCACTTTGTTCCATGAGTTACATGTAACTCATGTCAGGGCCTATGAAGATCTAATTGGGTTTAAATTAAACATTATTAAATCACCTTCTTTTCCAGATATAACAGAATATCTGTTCAGTTTTTATCTTCTTTATAAGAGAAGATATTTGTTGTTTTTCTTTTTCATTAAGTTTGAGGAATCAATGCTGCATGAGGTTCGGCTAAAACCTGCTAACATAATGAACTCTGGACTCTTTGGCCCAATGAGATCCCCTCCTCACCTCCCGTCCTGCTGACCTCTCTTTGTTCTCAACAGTTTCCACTCAGGGTGGAGACCCACTGGTCAGCTGGTCCCATCTGCGACCTCTGACCTCCTACCTCCACACAAACACACATCAACTCTCATCTCAGCTGCTGGGATTTCTACATTAAAGAGGACCTATTGTGTAAAATTCACATTTTGTGCATTTTTATGCTTAAATGTGAGTCTGCTGCTTCTAAAAACATTTGTTTGCAGCCATTTTCCTGTTCCTTTGTAGTCGTTGAGTTGGGGGCGTGGCCAGCAGAAGATTATTTGGATTTAAAGTGACAAGGCCCTAAAAAAGCTCATTCTGAAAGGAGCTCAGCATAGGCAGAACTCATTATCTAACAATAACTATGTGCAAAAAATATGGTGAACATGTTTTGTGTAGCCCATAATTTGACACCAACCTGTTCAAGGAAGGATAATAAGCCACCTTAAGAAGAGCCGGGTCATGCTACGGCTGCAGTGATCGCGGATTGGTTTATTTTCTTGCCAAAAGATCAGTTCTGGTTCAGTTCTGCACTTGCAGGATCTTCCAGTTTTTATGCCTGAAGCAGAAACTTCAGTTTCTTCTGCACAAACATGAAGTAACTGATATTCTGCAGCAAGAATTTGACAGAAGCATACAGCACATTTCATCCCAAGGTCAGAACAAGGCAGCTTCTGTTGTGAACTTTTGCTTTGTTTCACTCTAAACTTCCATTTTATCAGTTTAGTTGTAACTGTAAGTCAAGCAGCAGAAGTTGACAGTGTGGCAACAGTTCAGAGAGGAATATTTGTGTCTCAGCTGCAGATACGTCAGAGATCGTCTCCAAGGCGTCACTGTTTGAATTAATAAACCCTGCAGCCGAAAGACAAAACAGACATAGCTGTGTCGGTGTCTGTTTGCTTTCCCTGCAGGACTTGATAGTCGACTTCCCTCGCCTCGAATTTCTTACTGCAAAGTTTGGTCTGACATGGCTGTTATCTTACTATGGCTCTGTTTGGTGTGTTCCAACAGGAAGTGAAGCAGCCATAAGAGACCAGCTGGCCTTGGCAGAAAACACACATAAGAAGAAGTGCAGATTAAAGCCTCTACACATGATTTTCCTCATTAGAAAGGAAGCAGAAGGCTGGTATGTCACCTCTGGCATTTAGGATCACAGCAGCCTCGTTTTGCTGACACAAACCTGTTGAACGTTCCTCTGGAAAGCATTTTTTGTTGACCCACTTCCTGTCTGAGTCATGCCAACACTCAGTCATTACAGGTTAAACTAGGGGGGATCTGGTTGCTCCTCATATTTGGTATCAGAGCCAGTTAATGGTTTCCCTGCTCAAGCAGAGGTGAGAGTCTGAAGCTTCCAGGTGTTCAGGAAAACCAGGATGTAGAGCTGCTGTAAATGACTCCAGGTATCTAAAACTACTCCTGTCTGCAGTGGCTAATAAAACTAGTAAAACAAATATATGAAAGAGAAAACGCTTTTAAATAAACGATTCAGACATTTTAGTCCTCAAAATGCAATAAAGTTCAATTGTCACCTTTGGTCTTAAGTATGGGGAAAATAATTGAAGTTCAAAAACAGATGAGAAATGTCACATTATTTTTTAAAAATCAAAAAGAAATTGGCTTCTGTTTACATCTGAGGGAATGGATTATTAAATAAAAGTTTCTGATCAGAAAAATAATTTCTTAACATAGAAAGTGGTTCTACGGAAGACCTGGAAGGCAAATTTTAAAGACTAATTTTCCAAGTCAGACTAAATTTTGTATTTCTGCAATTAAAAAAAAACATTAAAAAACATATAGAGATTAAAGGTTTTAATTTATGTTTTGGTTTTCCATGGACAGTTTTTCTGAAAAACGACCAAAAAACCCCACATCAAATTAAATTGACGTACAAGATCTGAACAAATCAAGTATTTTTGATTGTACGATCATTGCATCATTTCTTAAACAAACAATTTTTCTTCTATCCTGAAAGGAAAGCAAGAAAAAAATATTTGAGCTGTGTTGAAAAATTGTTTGTTTTTGTAATACTTTTTTCTGTCACTAGAGGCACTACAGTCTTTTTTTTTTTACACCACTAATTTTTATTTACAGCTTTATTGTTCATTAGTTTATATACATCATTAGTTTATTTTCACTTGCCTTCTCAGGAAAAAAAAAACCTTCCCAAAAGAAAAAAATAGAAGTCTTAAAAATGTTTTGTTATACGTCTTTAAAACTTACAGTAATGTGAGAAAAAAGATAAAGAAATGACTTGCCTTTCAGGGCTTCCATAGATTCCTACTGAATAAAGAATTGGATTTTCCCAAAAGACGAGGCGACAAAAGTTCAAGTTAGTGTTTAGTAATAATTGCTAACTGTTGTAAACTATCTAGTCAGTTTTGTCACAGGTATGAAAACTAAATAGTTTTTTTGTAGAGGAAAGAAAAGGAAAAGCACACCACACACAGGAAGTTGTGTGGATTTGCGTCTTGAGCCACGTACCTTGGCCAATCTTGACGAAGCCGATGATGATGATGAGGGCGAGCGCCAGGAGCTTGGCGGCGGCAAAGAAGTCCTGCACTCTGGTGGCCGCTTTCACGCTGTAGCAGTTCACGAACGTCAGCAAGACTGCAGAGAAACACGAGGCAATCAGATGGAGACACAGGAGGTATTCCAATGAAAAAACAGTTTTAAATTAAGGGTTAATTTAAGGGTTTGTGATTAATTAATCCCAATTAATCTCATTTTAATCAAATACTACATATTGACAAAATAACATTTTCAATTCAAAATCCCTTTCTGCAGATAAAATATCAAATAAATAGATATAAGAACTCAATAACAAAGATATTTATTGATTTTAATCTGTTATTTAGGTTCTTCAGTCATCAAATTGATGCTTTCAGATGTTTCAGGAACTCCTGATCATCCATAGAGCTTCTTTAGAAATGTGGACGTTGAAAGATGCGTTAGCGTCGGTGCTGCTGCTACATGTGTAGCAATGAGATGCTATTTTAGTCTTGAATAGTTTTGCTTATAAGCTATTCCTTTAAGCACAATTTTAATGGAACTACAGTTCGTTTGCCTTGAAAACCTGGTTCGTTGGTGCTCTGATATGGACCGAAAAAAGTGAACTCTGTTCGGACTTCTGTGTGGTTCGAATGCATATGTGAACGCCAAGTGGACCAAAGACCACTCCAAAAGCAGAAAGTGGACTAAAGTCTAGGGCATGCTGGGTAAATACAACTAAAATAAATATGTGAGTCTTACACTAGTGGGAGAAATGACTAGTATTTTCGGTTCTTTTAACCAAAGATAAAAGAGAAATGACTCCACGCCACTCCATTTTAGATTCCATTTGATGAAGAATAAAGTTGCTCTCAATGTCGTCTTCAGATGTTATTGTTCTGTTTCCTGCAGTTGTTATTGGTGCAGCGCCCCCACAGGCGAGGAGGGGAACAGGTTTTTCAAACGGTTTGGCTTTCATTCAGTGAAGAGTGACAGCTTAGAAACGTAACAGCTGGATTTCCATTGACTGTAGAACTGTGCTATTTGCCATTTCGAAAATAAAGCGGTTTAATGGTAACATGCCAATTTTGAAAATACTCTTGTTTGTCGATAAAAAGTGTTGATACTCCGATGAGGCATTGTGTTTCAAAATTGGTTTATTTCACAAAACTGCAATGAAACATTTTTTTCGCACCACGAGTCACATGATCAACAACCAGATGTGGATGGGCCGTGGTGCACCATGCTTTTTAACGTATGAACAATGTTTTTATTGCATTATTTTAAATTCCTTTTCTTACTTAATGCAAACACTGCCATTACTAAAATGTCAACTTTATTGGAATACTGACAAAGTTTTGCACACATTTGTAATGAAAATGTGCAATTTGGTCCCCAATCGAACCAATTCCATCAGGTCTGAAAGTCTGATTGTTCAATCACACCATAATGTGCTTTATGTTGTTTAATAGGGAGAATCAGAGCTAAAATTAGAGGTGGTTTTAGATGGAGAATATGTCAGATATCTTCCAGAGGCTGTTAGGGTGAAATATGGTATGAAACAGAAGGCTTTATAAGATGTGCTGGAGATGTTCATTGATTGACACCAGAGGTTGGTGCAACAACTGGAGTGTTTCCTATGAAAAAGGAAATTTTTTTGCTCTACAGGTTAGGAACATTTGTGCAACAGCGAATAGCTGCTGCAGTCCGTCTACATCCACAGAGACAGAGTGTCCCTGAATTTCTCAGAAATGGGAAACATTTCTGTGGGAGAATAAAAACAACAAAAGAAGAAAAACTCTTTTCAGAAGCCCATGTACAGTGCTGGTACTCGACATCCCCTGAAGGGGCCCAAAAAGCCCATTAGAAGTGATTAACTGAAGCTGCAGGTCCATTCAAAGCTCCTAAATCAGGTCGAGCCACAACAGAGGACGAGGCGGCACAATGAGGCTCTGTGGCGAACGCAACAACACAAAGGGAAAGAGGTCGCGTACAGTACCGGACCGGACTGTTCTGGGTCCGCCAAAAAAACAAGAAACAGGTCAAACAGAGGAAGAATTAGTCCTGTCACGATAAATTCTGCCGGACGATAAATTGTCCCAGAAGTTATCACGATAAATGATAATATCGTGTTTGGAGACGATTTCTAATGGTAACAGCATAATGATGCAAGAACATATTATCATTAGAAACTTTAAATTCTAATATAACACCGGAATTTAATTTAACACCTAACTCAGTGTTTCTCCATCCTGGTCCTCTGAATTGAATTGAATTGAATTCAACTTTATTGTCATTGCACCGTCACAAGTACAAGCAACGAAATGTAGTTTGCATGATTGCATGTACCATCAGGTACTGCAGAAACCTGTTAATCACCCAGAGATACAATTCAGGTGTGTGACAGAAGGGAAACACCTAAAACAGAAAAATGCAAATAAAGATGATCCAGTTTGCTTTAAATTATCATGCGATTAATTGATTATTGCAACAGGTCCAGAACGAATGTGGACAAAAACAGAGAGAAGAACAAGGGGGGAAATGTCCCTTAACAATCCTTATGACACACACACACACACACACACACACACATGCACACACACACACACACACACTTTGAGCCTCCAGGAGCTCAGCTCAGTCATGTGGTCTCAGTCAGGATTTAGCCTTCAGTCCGTCTGGAGATTAGGTACCAAACTGCCTCGACTTTTATTTTAACACACAATCAGCATCATGTGCATTTGCACAGAGATGGTGTGTGTGTGTGTGTGTGTGTGTGTGTGTGTGTGTGTGTGTGTGTGTGTGTGTGTGTGTGTGTGTGTGGGTGTGTGTGTGTGTGTGTGTGTGTGTGTGTGTGTGTGTGTGTGTGTGTGAGGCAGCTGATTGGTTAAAATGAGGTTTTCTGTCAACTCATGAGCCCCAAACAGAGACGGGTGAAAACTGGACGAAGCCGATGATAATCCAGAGTTAAACCTCATTAAGACTCTGAGGCACAAAGCAAACCGTCTCTAAATGTTAGCAGAACCTAAAGACAAAACACTTCAACCAGGAGGAATGATGACCTATAATCAATAACATTGATTGATTTCAGTTTGATGGAGTTAAATTATTTCAGCAGGTCTTGTGAAGCTGCATAAGTCCAGTTTGGTTCCTGTGATAATTTAATCATCTTTATGAGTTTGGTTGTTTGTTTTATGAGATTTTTTTTTCTTTCAACAACAAAAAGAATTAATTTTTTTTTATGTTTAATTTATTCATTTTTTAACAGTTAACCTCTGCAATCTGTTTGTTTTCAAATAGAAGAAATATAAAATGTAATTTTAAATTTTTTTAACTGATGTGTTATATTTGTGTTAATTGGAATAATTGATAAAACAAATGTTTATTATTTTTGTACAAAAGTACTTACAGCATGAAAAATAATGTCACAACTTTTGTTTCATCTATTCAAGGGAGGGCTTGGAAACAACATTTACTTATATTCTCACTCTTTATCAATTTATTCTCACATAACCTTACATGTATGAAGCAGTGAATTATGATTCATGACCTGGGAAAGTTTGGATCTGTTTTTTGGAAAGGGACACAATAAAAATGTAATACATTTAAAGGACACGTGTTCTTATATTAAAGCTACATGACTACTAGATACATTTATGATTTTCATTTGTTTTCTTGCACTAAATGAAAGTTCACAGCTGTTTTCAACACTTTAATTATTTAACAAAACGATTCTGTTTTGTTTTGGCTCACTGACAGCCAGAATATTTAAAAACTAAAGTTTTTATTAACTGTTTTATCGTGTGAAGGAGGTTAAATGTGACCATGACAGGAGCTGATGTAATTTTCTTGCACTAAATGAAAGTTCACAACTAAAACAACTGTTTTCAACACTTTAATTATTTAAGAAAATGATTCTGTTTAAATATTTGGCTCAGTGACAGCCAGAATATTTAAAAGCTAAAGTTTTTATCAGACTGTTTTATTGTGTGAAGGAGGTTAAACGTGACCATCTCAGTAGCTGATGTAATAACGCGCCGCTTTTCACCATTATCTCAGCGCGCGGGACACTTTGTACAGCAGCACGTGCTGCTCAAACTGCACAGGTGAGACAGGAAGTGCATTTCAACCATATCCAACAGCTCAAAACCATCCAAACGCTGCGCGACCCGAACCCAAAGTGGGCTGGAGACTCACGGATGCAGAGGCAGGCCACCAGCTTGGCGCCCTGCTCCGGTACCGGACACACCGGGAAGATGGGCTTCAGCAGGTACGTGGCGAACACGTAGGCGACGATGTACTGGGATGAGGGCCGGATGATGAGCAGCTCGATCCACAGCTTGAGGAAGGCCAGCAGGGAGCCGTACACCTCCAGGATGTAGGCGTAGTCGCCGCCGGACTTGCTGATGGTTGTTCCCAGCTCGGCGTAGCACAGCGCGCCCACCGTGGAGAAAACCCCGCACACCGCCCACACGACCAGGGACAGACCCACCGAGCCCGCCTCGCGAAACACGCCGGTCGGCGTCACGAAGATCCCCGAGCCGATGATGGTCCCCACGATGATGGCCACGCCGTTCGTCAGGGTGATGGTCCGCTTCAGCGCCACCCCGTCCTCCGCCGCCGGCAGGAGGCTGCTGGGGCTCCGGGCGTCGCCGACCGGGGTTCCGGCTGGGCTGGAGCCGGCGGACAGCATCCTCTCGGTCACCTGCCGGTCCTCCTCCCGGCCGCCCGAGGAGTTGGAGTTTCTCTTCTTCACCGATGACATCCTGCGGTTTCTTCCTCTTTCTTTCTTCTTCTTCTTCTTCTGCAGAAGCTGCCGCCGCGATCCGGGACGGACTCCGACCGACGCTTCACGGACCCAGACGGGAGGAGTGCGGACGCGTGTGTGGAAGCGGCGTGGTTTTCTGACTCGGTCTACAAAGAGATGGAGAAGCAGGCAGACATAACGTCCCTCCTCTCTGCCAGGAGGCGGCACCGACCAACAGCGCGTTGGTCCTTTTCCGCCCTCTAGCGGTAGAGGGCGGACATTACTCCCATTTCCTCAGCATCCGTCAGTTTTTATCAGTGTTGTATAGTAACGAAGTAAAAACACTTCACTACTTTACTTAAGTATAGTTTGGAGTACTTCATACTTTCCTCGAGTATGAAAAGTTTTGATAACTTTCACTTTTACTTCACTATATTTCCGAACTTAATTGCATCTTTTACTCTGATACATTTTCAATGTGTGGTTTAGTTACTCCTTACAAAAAAGCGAGAGAGAGAGAAACGCTGGTGTTTTGACCCACCTACTGATTGACTGCTACAAAGTCAGAGACTAATGGAGCCCCATACAACATGAACCATATATGTGGTTCATGTCAGAAGCTGGTTCAGTTGTAAAGCAGGTTAACCTTGTACTATAGGAAACCCATCTAATTTTCTTAACCAAATGATGCCTGCAGGTTTATCTATCAGCAGGTTTAATTTTGCCTGCACTTGGTTGTGTTTATTACCGTATTTTCCGCACTATAAGGCGCACCGGATTATAAGGCGCACCCTCAATGAACGGCCTATTTTAAAACTTTGT
>CAEGAF010102818.1:0-22140 GCA_903067075.1 Micropoecilia bifurca
TTTTTGACAACATCCCAGCATGCACTGCGCGCTTCTACGGGGAAAATGAAGTCGGCAGCTGCTTACCGTAGTTGCAGTTGCATAGTTACCGTAGACCTGTTGTGGCTCAATATTGGTCCATATATAAGGCGCACCGGGTTATAAGGCGCACTGTCGGCTTTTGAGGAAATTTAAGGTTTTTGGGTGCGCCTTATAGTGCGGAAAATACGGTAGTACAAGGACTGCATTATGACAAGTGAGAACAATGAAAATACTATTCCTCAAGGCAGTTTTTAGACACTTTGAGAAAAAAAATTAAGAAATGATCGGTACATCTCGGACTCTAAATTGCTATTTTCCTTCCAAACAAGACTCTTTGGAAAGACTACAAAGACAATGGATCATTTTTATGCATCATGAAGCATCAAAAACTTATGAAGCCGGGGTTAATAGAGCACATAGAACTTCAAATAAAAGGGATTCTTTATTCTCAAAAAGGATATTTGTTTATGAGTTACAAAAATAAAAAGTATAAAGTTCAATATATGGAGCAAAAATAGTCTTGTTACGTGAATGGTCCATGTATAACTAGTACAAAGATCCTAATTAGCAAAGGCTTCAGCAAAATGGCGCGATAGCTGCTCGATTAGCACACAGTATCGACGCAGCTTCACAGAAAACTGAAATAGGAAAAAATAGTTTGTAACAAACGGCAGTGGCTAAAGGAGGACAAAAAGACAAACATGACGTCAGCAACATCGCGTCAGCTTCGTACACAGAAAATAATACAGTTCAGACATTAATTACCGATCATCTGGATTCTTCACTCATGTGGCCATAATATCGTCTACTCTGTCAGGTCTCGGCTCAAACATGTCCTTCTCTTCAGAGATCGTCAATAAAAGTTTTTTTCTTTTATTTATCAACTTCCGGTACTTTTAGAGCGCTTTGTAACAACAGCACCACATGCTTACAAAAACCAGAATTACATCCACTATGTGAAATAAAAGCAAAACAAGGTTTACAGGATATATATTTACGGCTACCCATTTCTCACCTGGTTACACATAAATGTAAGATTAACAGCATGTAGCAGAACATTACTTACCTCTTTTAAAAAATTTGGAAAAAACGTTTTTGTTGCAGCTCTGTAGAATAGCTAACATAGCTAAGCTAATGGTTCACCTGAATCCGTTTTTAAAATGCAAAGCAGCTGGGGAGCCTGACATAGAAAATGTGAAGGCTACAAGTGAGGTGATTGGGAGAGCTTGTTTTGCTTTCCCAGTCCACCCCCCTGACATACACGGTGAACACAAATATCATTCATTAACAGTAATGTGCCATCTTAACACTGATGGATGGGGCGCAGAGCTGCCGCCACACGCTCACACACATGCAGTGGTATCACACACACTGAGCCATAAAGCACACAGAGACAATTTAAAGACAGACCTGCTGGGAAGCTGGGACGGCTGACGATCAGTCACACACACACCAGCAGGCGAACACAGTAATACAGAGGCCTGGAGCTCAGGTGTGAGGCTAGTACATTGCAAATGAAGACATTTCCTGCAGCTGGCAACCTTTGATGGCTCTATGATTTCTCTGCCTCCTGCTAACACTCCTAACAGGAGAAAACAGATGAGAGTAACACAAACGGAGAGAGAAACGAGGGCCAATGAGGGGAAAAGGTAGCAGGTAAGTTGCATAGCATCTATACTACCTTTCACCAAAACACTAGAAGCTGGCCCTAAAATGTTTTCCGGCCACCTAGGAGGAATTTGTGCAATGACAAAGGCATTATGGGGGTTGGGAAGGGTTAGCTGGCAAGTGCATTGGTTAATATCCCCACCTTCAAAAAATAATGGCCAAAGTTATTTTGCGCCAAGAGATTTGTTTTGCCTAAATCATCTGTAAATATAAAAGGGTAATCCCACTTTGTGATTTATTGGTGTAAAGTAGTGATGACCGTTTGTGAGATCAGGGTTGTTTGGAAAAATCTGTTGCATACATTGATGGAGAACACAAAACGTGTCATAGTTTTGGACGCAGAAGCAAAATGACAAGGCTTTTGACATTGTGTGCGTATGAAACGTGCATTTCTTGTACTCTGATACAATGAAATGAAACACAGATACAATCTCATTGTAAACATAGCTGCTATGTGAAGCTCTCAGTGGTTTGCTAAAGAACATTAGAGAAGAAAACAGGATCATGACGACAAAGGAATATGGCGTGTAAGTTTGAGTTAAGGCCCTAGCTTCACTATCACGATACTTCCAAGGTATTCAGAGCTCTTGTACACATGCAAACAATTCAGGGTGAAAAAGACATCCAACCAGCTCCACTTGTCCAAATCGATGGGTGAGAGGGAGTATACACTCTACAAAGCTTGCTAGCTCAAGACAAACGACCACATATGTACTCAATCACCCCGAAGGGCAATTTAGAGAGGTTTTTGTTGTGTGTGTGTGTGGATTGGGCATCAAGACATACGCGGAAATAAAAATGTACACACCTGCTTTGCACATGCATCGAGTTGTGTGCTTGAAAACAAGACAACCCTGGAACCATCTTGATGGATAATCCTAATCCATCTCAGCTTTTCCTGACTTTGCTTCTAGGAAGTGTAATCATAACACATGTAAAACTACTTTGGAAGGATTTTTTAGCCCTGTACTGCATTAGCCTTTCTCAGACTGTCCATTAGAATTTCTCTCATTGTTGATGCTGTGGCCACCTACTGGTGTGATATAGGTATTACAGCGTTTCTGACTAAATCCAAATACTTTTTTTTTCTCCTCAAACAAATAAATCATTCAAAAGCACAAATTCTAGCTAAGGTACACGTCAGGGTGAGGTTATAAAACAATGTCACGAGCTTCTCATCTCAGAGTGGGCATCAGTTTTAGACTCGGTGACCAAAAATATTAATGGTCAGCAAACTGTGAGCGCATGGATTCTTGAAATTGTATGACCAAAAAGAAATTGCGTCAAAGTATTACTTTATTACTGCGATACTGTACACAAGCTGTAGATATTGGTTATGACGGAAATTCAATATATTGTACAGTTTTCAATTTTATTCTGTGATGAAATAAAACGGGTTTAAGAGGGCGAATGGGTACACCAGCACGGCTCTGACACAGTTATTCCATTCCCCCCCCGACCCACCCCCAATTCATTTTCCTCTATTTGAACCCTGGTGTAACATCTCATCACCTGCTGGCTATTCACATGATAATATTAAGAGATGAGAGACAGAGCCGGAAAGAAAGGTGGAGGAAAAAGGCGATTCAAATGATGATATTAGAGCAGAGGAACGGTTGGAGAGGGGCTGCCGTCACCATTATGCACCTCAGACACCTCGGTGCGCAGCGGTCGTTTGTGAGCGCGCGTGCACCAGCGCGCGGCACCAGCGTGCAATATGAGAATTGATGCGGAGGCCTGACCTCCTCTGCCCCCGCTCATTTCCATTCAGCCATTTTAGTTCTTCTTGGAGTCAGCAGAGCCATTGCGGCTCAACCGGGGAGCAGTTTGTCCTCATTAGAACCGCTCCAAATGAACGCAGGGAACAAACGGGTGGCAGGTATAAATTCAGATGGAGCCGTTTTAGGGGAGAAGAAAAGAAAAGTTTTGACAGGGAATAATTATTCACCGCTTGGTGGGTTTAATACGCACGTCATATGCAGAATCTAAGAGGGGAAAACAAGGCTGTGATTTACAGCGAGAGGGAGAGGATGCCAATAAAGGAATCATATGACTTTACCTCTGTGCCATTTTCACTTTCTGAAGTGCTAAAGGTTTGTCACGAACATCTGTTTATATATACGGGATCGGTACACACGGCTGTACGAGCGCCGCGATGAACATTATCATACGGAGCAAATGTCTTGATATGTATGTCCACGCCGGCGTTATGGTTATGGATTAGGCATATGGCATAAGTGCGGGATCCTGCTCTGTTCACGGCAGAGATGTATCGGCAACATAAAACCAGTCTAGGTGAGGCAGTAAATCATTTATTCTGCTAGCTTCTTCATTCCTTTAACACCAAGCACCTATGCAGGACCATATTTTTCCAGACAGAATCATTCCAAACCGATTTCATTTCACTATCTGTGTGCACCATCTTCTTTTTTCCTTCTTCTTCTCTTCCTCCACCCATCTACTTTCCACCTTTATCACTTTGGTTTTCTCATCTTTGTTGTTCGATTTGATTTTACTCAATTGTTTTTCGCCCTGCCATTGTCCCCTCTGCTTCTCTTCCCCACTCTGCTCCCCCCTCCACCTCTTTTTGCTGTCAGTCCCTTTTGTGCCTCCATTTTTTCCGAGCTGTTTCATGTAAAGACAGGTAACAATCAGGCTTTCACTGGAAGCACTCATGTAAGAATGGGGACCGCGTCCTCGATACACCTGTCAAAGGTTATTTTTACAGTTCTGGAGATAAAGATGCGCCGGTGCACTCGCGGTGACAGACTCGGAACGTGGAAGAGGTCAGTGACAAATGGAGACAGATTGATCCAGTCTGGGTCCAGGCTGTGTCACCTGAAACTGTGTGAGGTGAAGCAAGTGAGCGTGGCGCTCGAGGGTTGTTTGCAGGGAGCGCGTCTACTGTACAGCTCTGTTAGAGGAAAACTCTTGAAAGCTGTCTGTTTTGGATAGGGAAATGAAAGTTATGTGGATGAAAGGCTGTGTAGATGCAACGTGGCATACAGAAACATTTGCTGATCAATATATTTTATGTTACTACTAACTCTGGTTTTGTGCTTAAGTGGAACAAATGTGGGCCTCAGATTTACTAGTTACTTTTGGGTAATTTTAAACTTGTTTTACTTGAGTCGAAACAGGAAGTAGATGAATGCATTTCTTTAAATAAATTTTTTTTAAAAATCAGTAAAAAAAAATGTCATGCATTGTTTTAATATGATCCTCTTGCAGAAAGAAAAATAGTAAGTCAGTGGCAACTTCCGTGAGAAATATTACATTACCATTAATATTAAGGTCACATTAAAACATGTATCGGATTCATGATTACATATGAAAGTGGAGGGAGTTTGGCTTGAAAGAAAAAACATATTTGCGCTGATTAAGGTTCACATTTGGGGAAAAAAAGTGCGATACGGCCTACGGCCTACATTTCCGTGCTGTGTGTTGACGTAACCTGAGCGCTGGTGGTTGAAAAAAATGATTTGCTGAATCAATCAGGAAGTGGTCTGGACTGCTGTGAGTTGGAAATGTTCTAAGAACATGTCTTCACTTTTGTGATCGTGTGACGATTTGTGAAGATTTCTTCTGAAGAAATCAACGTCTAATTCAATAACTTACAGTGTTAATCATTTCTGGTCATACTAGAGAAACATTTTTTGATAACTGATACATGGACTCTCTTTTCTGTTCCTTTTATACATTTATTTGGTTAAAACGAAAAGAAACAGAAAAGTTCTAATGTTTCCACGTTCTACCAAAACGATAAACCGTATGAAAATATTAATGTTTACATCGGTAGTGGCGTCCCTGTCGTCTACATAATGATTTCCTGCTGTGTCCTGGTTTCACCTCCCTCCAGGCAATACTCTGATACCTTCTATTGAAATTTATGAAAATTATCCCCTGTAATATTCACCCAATGCCAGCATGTCACATATATTTATATATACAGATCTTATTAAATCAGTTCAAAGTGATCCCATGATTATATTGAATTGAGGAAAAGACCAAGGGAGAGAAATAAAACAGCAGAAAGAGGAGGAGGGGAAGAAAGAAAAGAAAATCGATGGCATTTGGTAATTGCATATTATGGAGTTATTTTGTGCATTGATATTGATAATACATATGTTTACATTTGCCGTGATTAAAATCAATGCTCCAAAGTGAGTTATGACAGCATGGCCTGATGGGACAGCTTTACGGCTGAGGGGGACTAATGAGGTGGTTGATGGGAAGGTAGGATTGCCTCCATCTATCTCTCCACTGAATACTTCCTGTGAGGGATTGAGAGGCTGATCCACTGAGTGGCTTCTGTAAATGCTTTACAGGACTATAACTGTCATCCCCCCCCCCCCCCCCCTCTAAAAACAAAAAAATAAATAAATGGTAAACCACCAGTGACGTGATACAGTGTCATTGGCTGTGGTGAAGCATTTACATGTTTTTGGGCAGAATGACCAGATCCTGGAAACAGACATAATAAAAAAATAAATAAAAAAAAACACAAATATCGTAGCGGTTTTAGTGAATCTTATTTTCAGGCTGGCTTCAGACTAAATACGCTCAATACATTTTGGAGACAAACTAAGACTGACCACAGTCTTCATGGAAGATTACCAGACACCTATTTTTACTATTTTTAATGGGGGGTTTTCTGTAAATTTTCCATTGGCCTTAAATTTGCAAAAATGTGGAATTACAAATATAAATTCACTTAATGGAAACATAGTGGTTTAAAAAAGAACATGTTGTTTTTAGAACATGTTTTATAAGTTTTTCCTCTAATGTAGGGTGGTTTGTCACCCATAGTGAAAATTGGTGTCTTTTGCAAAACTGCATCACACGAGTCATGCTAGTTTGCATACAGTTACTTATTCATAGGAACTGATATCCTTACAATTTGCAGCTGGCTAACCCAGAGGACTCATGGTACACAGTTCATCAAAGATTTGAGTTTTTTTCCATTTGAAAAGTGTTGAATCCATAGCTCTTCTGTAAAATCACATACAGCAATTTTCCAAAAACGTAGCAGCTTCCAACATCTCTCTTCCCTCCAACGCCTTAACAAGATCCTCACGTCTCTGACGACTGACGACCAGCTTTAGTATCGTAGTTGAAATGTGAGCATGCATACAGTCAAATTATAACATTTGATTAAATTCATAAAATAAATTCATAAAATAAATTCATTAAATTCATTTGATTAAATTCATAAAATAAATTCATAAAATAAATGGGCATTTCAGCATACAGTCAAATTATAACATTTGACTGTATGCTGAAATGCCCATTTATTTTATGAATTTAATCATTAGCACTAGCAGAATATTTTTAAAAAATGCGTACGCATTTGTAACGGAAACACAGCTCATGATTTAAGATGGTCCAGGTTGCAGTGAAGCTTTGGTTTTCTAGATGGTCATATGTAGTGAGTTGCATTTTTGAAGTACCAATTTTGTATTTTAGCCTATTTTATCCTCTCTTTTTGGGTTTCCACAACGATGAAAAGAGAGTGCTGTCTGTGCTGTTTGCACAGACAGTTGTGTGCAACATTCACCCAGAGTGACGCAAAAAGAGGATCGTTTTCCATTGGTTAACAGTAGACAAGGAATTAAAATGAGTACGTCTAAGCTTAAAAATGATAATACTGAAATTATGTTTTCTTTTTGTTGCTGTATTAGTCTGAACATTCACCAAAGAAGAAACGTTGGCTTCTGAAAAAATATCAACACCACTATTTAGAGATCAGGTATAATTTTAAAGTATAAGAAAGATGGCATGCCATTCTGTTTTACGGCTAATAAAGTAATAATCGCACTACATCCCAGCCTTTTCTTCTTCTTTGACTTAATTGTTAACCTACAAAGGAAAACCATCACCTAAAATCTAACACGCTCAGCAAGTTGAAAGTACAGGAAAGACGAGACAAATATGGATCTGGAGTAAACACTGCTAACATGACCAACATACATCCGACAAGTTATTTTCCCTTTGGGATCAATAAAATATTTTTGAATTAAATTGACTGAATTGAATTATAACTGTAAGAACAATGTAATCAGAATTCGTTGGGGTTTTTTGTAGCAAGTCAGAGAAACACCTTTTAATGTGAGACATGCTCGACTAGATGATAACTTCATCTTTAACCTGGAGTCGGGTCAAATTTGTCACACTTTGATTTATGAGCAAATACAGGCTAAAATTAATGACATTTCTATCAGGCTCAGCTGTAATCCTGCCCGGGTGCTAATTAGTAAACATAAGCATGCCGACACTAAACTAAGATTAAACTGCTCATTTAACTCTCAGAACACTTTCGACATTTGACACATTACGTCTCCCGTTTTTGATCAAAACGGTCAAAGTTATATTCTCCCCTTGTGGTTTTACTTTACACAAAACAAAAACAACAACAAAAAAAACTCTTTTAAAGCGATAGAAAACACTAATGGACGGTTTATAACACATCTATGCCGAGCATGTACGGCATCCCATACAGTCCTCTAACAAGCTAATGTCATGTTGGCAGGGCAGCGCAGCTCATTTGCTAACACTGTTACTCCGCTTTTTAAACCCTGTAATTTACTCTGGCTGCCGATGTTGGATTTTTTTTTGGCATCGGTTGCTCGCGTTAAGTGTTGGCTTCGCTGCCGTTCTTCTAAATGCGTTAGCGGATACTTAAAAAAAAAAAAAAACTAGAACCACTTCAGGGGAAACAAAGCAGGGAGTCTTCGGCGCCCAGAAGCATAGTACATTCACAGTTTGTTCAGACAAATGAGATAACAGCTGCAGCAGAGTAACCGCAACTTCACTGGAAACCACAAAAAAGGGGGGTGAAGGAGGGGGGGGGCACTGATGATGGGAAGCTCTGTTATCCCATGTGCAAAACACTGTGGAAGGTGTTTTCTTTTTCTTGTACTTCACTTTGACGTCTCATAGTCGGCTGTCGACGCTTTTTTTTGGAAAAAAAAAAAGTAGTGACTCTTCTTTGTTTTTGATGCATTTTTCATCTCGCTTGCTGAAACGTGGCTACGACAAACCTCCCTATATACTACTTGTCCATTTGGAGATCAATTTTCCTGACGTTGAGGCAAAGTGATGAGCTTTTAGAATGACTGGACTGACTTTGAGATCTCACTCCTGACTCTGTGTGAGTGCGTGTGTGAAAATTCCCTTAAAATGCATAAAATAGGTCCAGGGCACAAGGAGGCACTTTTAGGCTGAGTGTCAATCCATTGTTGCATATTAGGGACACAACCTCGTCCATTAAGTCAAATTCATGGAAATTGCTTCCGCCGTGGAGGGAGTGAGCTGAAGGGTGGGGAGCTGAAGAATGAGAAAGGAGCAGATTGGGCAAGAGGTAAATGCACAGTATCATCCAAACCCCTCTTTTCCTCCCCCTCCGCCTACATCTTCTTCCAGCTGTCCGCTTGTTACAGCTCTAACTTTAATTAAAACTTTTTGCTGCAGAGGTGACCCGTCGGTGTCGAGGTGAGCCAAAGGCAGAGAGGGATGACTGAGTGAATATGAAATGAAAGGGAAGGTGAACAAGTAAATGGGCAGTTGCACAAATTAAGAATGTGTCTGTATATAGTGACTCTCGAAAGTCTAAACATTCCCATTTAAACTCCAGATGTGCTTTACGCAAAATAGTAAGGAGAATTTTATTATAAAAAGTTAAAAGAGTACAATAAGGGTTTTGGTACTCACTCCAAGACTAACATTTTATTTTATTCACCTTGAGATTTAATTTCAGCATAAAGTCTTATTCAGCCACCTACCTTTATATACAGCTCTGGAAAAATATTAAGTCGCCACTTGAAATGATCAGCTAGCATCTCTGGTTTTACTGTTTAAAGGTATATATCTGAGTAAAATGAACATTGTTCTTTTATTCTACAAACTACTGACAAGTCTCCATTATTCTCCAGTATTTACTTGCAGAAAATGAGAAATGGTCAAAAAATTAAATAGATGCAGTGCTTTCAAGACCTCAAATAATGCAAAGAAAACAAGTTCATATTCAATTAGAAACAACAACACTGATGTTTTAACTCAGGAAGAGCTTAGAAATCAATATTTCAATCAATCAATATCAATATTTCTACCATGAAGTTTATAATGGGGTTCAGTGCAGTGGGCTCTTCATTTTTTTCTACAGCTGCTTATTGAATATGGTTAAGCAGAAATAAGGTTCATGTCATTCTGTGTATGTGAAGTGGACCAAAATGTAACATGGAATCCAGGAAATAAAAGATGAAGAGTTTAGCTAAGAAAATACAGAAAAAAGAGAAGCCAGGGAGCCAGGGAACACAGAAGGGGTGATCACACTCCCAGTGTTTAACTCTGAGTTAAACACTGGGAGTGTGATCAATGGAGCAATGGACTGGGACTGATTACTGACTTGACTGCAGCTGTGAGAGTTGAGGAGAAGGCAGGCTGAGGGAGAGACAGAAAACATTGTTGACCGTGACAGAGACTAACTAAACACAATAAATAATATAAATCATTATCTTACTAAAATAACTAAGAACAAACTGATCTAACATTCAAAACAAAGACTAACTATAAGGACGAACACAGATAAATGATGAAAACTACATTGAACAAAAATATAATCACTTTTGTTTTTGCTCCTGATTTTCATGAGAGAACTCGAAGATCTAAAATATTTTCCATACACACAGAATAACCACTTCCCTCAAACACGGCTCACAAATCTGTCTAAATCTGTGACTGTGAGCACAGAGAATCCATCCCACCTCGCAGGTGCGGCATATCAATCAATATGCCGATTAGACGGCATGTTTAGTGCACAGGTGTACTGTAAAGTGGCCACAATAAAATACCACTCTGAAATGTGATGCTTCGCTTTATTAGGGGGTCTGAAAAGCAAAAAGAAAATCACACAATATATCACACAACCTGATAGATATGGAAAACCTTCACAAGGCATAGTGTTGTCAACTCTTCTTTAGACTCCCACTGAACAAGACCGAATGCTAAAACTGGATCCTAAAGTGTTTCAACAAAACATTAGATGAAGGGTACGCAACCAGTGTGCTCTGCTTTTCAGATTCCCTCCCTTCCCTTCACTTGTTTTTCAGGTGAATTGTACAGGATAAGCACCGCGTCACGTCTGGTTAACGCTGGCCATCATGGAGTAACCTGTCTCACACATCAACCCTCCAGTTGTCAGCGGGTGACTTTGTCTGGTGCAATACGCTGAAGCTGTTCTAAGTCCCAGGTGTGAAGGTGAGCGCCTTGAGCTGGGCAGCCTGCATGAACATGTTTGAGACTTATAGTGTAGAAATAAAGGAACTGGATGAGCTGCTCTGTTTTGTTGACCGTCTTTGAAAGATGCTACCAAATGAGGTGTGCATACAACATAATATTAATTAATATTTGCTCTAATATATTCAAATAAAAGCAGTTAGGTCATGTCATACCTTTTTGTCTTTAACGATAAAGTGACACCGTGGTATTTTATCACGCCGCGAGAATCTTGCACCTGTCTGTACTTTACTACAAACTATATTTGATTATTTATCTCACAGTTTTGCACCTCTTAATCTGCAACAAAATAAACAAGTTAACTCTAGAGTTTGCTGAAATCATTCCCTCTATAGACTAAGGTTTTATACGTGACTTTAGGTGTTGTCTTGTGTTCAACACAAGAACTTTGTCAAAAATGATTTGCTCAAGACAAATCATTTCTAAAGGACGAGATTTCACATGTGACCAGATCTCGCCTCGTGTGCCAAGATCTGAACCCTCCACATGTCGATTGTGTGTCCTACGGCTGAGCTTTGCAGCCATCTCAAAACGGACAGGCGTTTTATTTTTTCCATCGACATTCTCAACACATCCCAGTTTTTCACGAGAAAATCTTTCTTTACAAGCCCACTAAGGCAGATGGAAGTCTTTTTCTTTCTTTCTTTTTTTTCTTCCTCCTCCTTGTCCACATGCGGATGTTGCTGGTGTGTGTAATGTGTGGCGGTGCTGCAGGCTGGCAGATCATTGCCGTGTGCAGGCCACAGGGACAGTGAAATATAGCCACAATTAGCCCTGGACACAGTTCAATGATGATAGAGAGGCTCTGCGCCCCTTAGACCATGATTAAAAGGCCTGCCCTGCCCGTCGCTGATAGAGACAACTGATCTCACATTATTAGTGGCACGATGGCCACCGACCAGCAGCAGCGGCGGCGGCGGCACTTTCACTGTCATCAGTGATGGCGTTTCTCCATTCATCATTCACTGGCAATGTCCCATCGCCAACGTTTCTGGACTGTTTTCCATACCTCTGTTTGAGGTTTCTGTTAGGCACAAAAATAAAGAAAACATCTCTTAAAAGGAAATGTCAAAGTATTCTATCAGATTTATTAATGTTGCATTGAAAATGTTGAACCCCTCCACCTATTTTTTTAGGCATATTTTGCTTTAAAATTACTTTGATCTTCTTTCTGCATTTCAGGTTTTTACGTTTTTTTTTTGTTTTACAGCTGTCACACTCATAGATCATTGCCGGGACCTTCTTTATCTTTTACACATCACTAGTGCGACAGTGTTCGGCTGACGCACCTCATTTATTTCCAGCATTTCTTTCTTTCTCTCTTTCTTCTGTCTTCCACCTGCACCTGTGATCCTGTTCCTTTATTCACTGTTGTTCACATCAACCGGGTTTCTCCACTGCCTCAGCAGAGGTCAGACACTTTTAGTTTTGGCTCCCAACGAATCCAACTTTGTAGATAAAGCAAATATCAGCGAGTAAATATAGATTTGCTGGGGCATAAAGCATGGATAGTCGTAGAAATATATCAAGGCTTATGCTGGTTCGTAAGGAATTGCAGTGAACATGGAGGATTGGGGGGGAGGTGGGAACCTCCAAAAGTGTGTGTGAGGAAACTCACTGCTTCAAAGAAGAAGAAAAAAGAAAAACAGGAAAAATTGATAGATGGAGGGCAGGTAATGAAATGGAGACATCAAGGGGCATGAAAAGGAGAGGATGGAGGGAGAGTGGAAAGAACCTAGAAAAAGAGAAAGAAAGAGAGAAAGAGCGCAAGCGAGTGAGGGAGGAATAAGAAGAATAGCCTTTTGCCTGTGTTCCATCAAGGGAGAAATTACACATTTACTAAGGTTTTTTCTGAAGACGACGGCCCTCATAGATCAAACCACTTGGATGTACCGGCCAATTTTCAACATGAAATATAGACACCAGAAATCTATTACACCTATGTTTCCCCCCGCTCCACCTCCACCCCACCGTTATCCGCAGCTCTCTGTCGCTCTGCTCGCGCAGAGGTTGATGCATCTACATCCCTGTCCGCTCTGCTCTCCCCGTGACTCTCCTTCTCCTCTGCAGAGGCCATGGATCTCCCACTATCTCTCCCTGACATGTACATTATGTTATCCAGCCGGCACATCTGCTTGACAAATGGGAAAGTCGATCATATTCAATAATTATCTGACCTTTTCTCTTTCTTGTATTTGTGTGGCTTCCTGCGGCGCGGCAACTAAAACTGGACTGTTGCAGCTAAACAGCAGCATCAACAGACGTTTTCTACAGACTTAAATGGTGTTTTCCCAACGTGTAATATTCCAACCTTCTGAAGGAAAACAGCCTTTGTGCGTTTACTTCTGAAGGTACTGAACTATCTTAAATTATTTTAGTAATTTACACTCCAAAATTTCAAGGAATAACATAAATGTTCTCTGAAAAACAATTGAGAATAATAATTTGTCTGATTATTTTTACATCTTTTGCACCATTTTATTTTATTTTTTTACGTTTTTGAGATACCTGCACAAAATTAAAATCAAATGCATCAAAATCTGATGCAGTCTACCATCAAACTGGACATAGTCAATGAGTGTTCAAGGTTTTTTTTAAGGATGCATTCAGATCAGCCATGTTTCGTCCACTTTCATTTGTTTGCCTAAAGTTCAATTCATCGCAACGGTGTGAATGTGGGAAAGTGTCCTAAATCTTTGTATCGTTTCCTTCAGTGGTTCTTGGCGAAGGAGTAAACAGATTTGTCAAGGAGTTTGCAGTGTGAAAGCAAAACACCAGCTGGAAATGTAACAACTGTTGAAATTTTGGTCCCGCAACTGAACCAGCATACCGGACTGGTACGCTGGTTCTAAACCTGGGTACAAAAACCCTCTGCTCCAACACCCCTCATTTAAAGTGTTGCATTTTCTCAAACATGGGTACAATGGACACTGTTTCACACAGAGACAAGGTGGCAACGACAAAGCTAAACCCAAATAAAGCAGAGAATTTGTAATGACCAATTACAGGTTCAAATACAGAAAATAAGGAAGAATCAGTTAATTGAGTACAACACAAGTTGTACCCAAGTAACCAAGTTATACAGCTTTGATATTCGACAAAATGCACTAGACGATGCCAAAAATCTCCAAATAAATACTGTCATTTTCGTTGATGGTCTTTTAAAAGCTGTATTGTTGTATTGTTTCGCTTGCACGTCGACACTTTCTGGAAGCCTTCCCTCTCGCTGTGTTTGTAATTCTTGTGCTTCTGGAACTTTCTACTGCCGAGCAAAAGTTCAGAAACAATTTCCATTCCCCCGTAGCGCAACCTCTGCAGCGGCGTTGTTGACATCTCAACAGATCACCACAACTTTGACACATTAATACATATTTTCAAATGAATCCCCCTCCTCCCGCGTTGCACAAATCTTCCCACTGATGGATGTTGTTATAAAGAAGAATGGAGGGAGGATCTTCATGTAAAATTCACTTAGCTGCCATATTTTCTCCTCCGGGACAAGATTAATTGCGTTATAACATGTTTCGGGTTGGGGCGGAGGCATAGGGAAAGTGGGGAGCGTCTACAGATCCAATACAAAAAAAGAGCCCCTCTCCTTCCCTCCCCTCCCCACCGCTCTGCACCAACCATCTCTTAATACATCCTGAGAAATTGAGGTTAAGAGGGGATATCCGGGGGGTTATCTGGCATCGTGGCACTCGCGCAGGGAGATTGATGGTCTTAAGAGGCCGGGGTGCTCTGGTCATATTCATATGGTAATTCCTCCGCATTGTCCCTGCGGAAACCATGGCTTTCTTTAATCTGTGAGGGAGGCCTCAGCTCAGTCTCCTCTGTTGAAACGAAGCTCAGCGTCACTTTATCATCTCCACAGATGCTGCGATGACGATGGGTGCTGGGTGACGTCTGGGTGGATGTATCAACGGAGGCCGTTTTGTGTGTGTGTGTGTGTGTGTGTGTGTGTGCGTGTGTGTGTGTAAATTATAAAAAAAGAAGAAGGGGTGATGAAATGCTGATTAAATAACAGTATGGACACATGGCATTATGAAAGTAATGATAACTTTACACCACTGTCACCTCCCCCCCAAAAAAATGTAATGTAAAGATTACTTTCCCCTCTCATTTATTTGTGACCGATGCATTCAATTCCAGCAATTTCGGAATTGCGAGAACGCGATCCTCTTTGATAAAGGCATTTCTGGTGTTACAGTTGTAAATCCATCCATTCAAACATATGGGATTGTAGGAATATATTACAGCTTTTATATGTTATCTGGCATCGATCTGATTCTTTTCAACGTGGCTTATTTGTTGGCAGATTAGAAAAGGAAAGTAGTTTATTGCGCTATTGCATACGTTTTGGTTCGCTTTATCAGACAAGGCAAACCACAGATGTTTCTCGTTGTCCAACACCAAGAAAAAAAAACCTAGATAAATAGAACTGCTGTTTAGGCAGCTTATTTATATCTTGGTAAAAAATAAAAATAAAGAATGAACTAGTCCTTGCTCGATCTATACCCTCACACAGTAAATCTATAGATATGGATAAAGACCTACCATAATAAATGAGTTGTCTATAAACTTGGTGGATCTATATATCCAGTACATGGCTGATCAATGGCACCTAATCTGAGCTCAGTAGACAGGCATCAGCATGTTTCTACCAGGAGTTGGCTAAGGACCCAGAATACCAAAGAGGAAAAGTAGACAGTTTAAAAAGTGATGTCTTTAATGGATTTTCTCTCATTTGCATATCAGTTTATAAATTTGATCTACTATGATTTTTTTAAATGAGTGGTTTAAAATCATGATAGGATGATGCAAACTTGAACACTTTTCAATGCTTTTGAAATTAGCACAATATTAAGGGCAATCTATAAATAATACATTGATTGATTAAAAACAATACGGGTCTGTAAGTAATCCCCTAAAGGATCAGGCTTTTTGCAGATGATATTGTGTTTGTTTTTTGTGTGATTAAACCCTCAGGTAATATGCCGACTTTGAAGTAAATTCAGTCACATCAGTCTAGTTCAACAAGACTTTACTGTATAAGTATGGAGAAAAATGGAAGTACGTCAATCCTTAGAAAGTCACAGACCAGACCTTGGACTAAACACGTCTCTGCTTAATTTATGCAGTCACTCAGTCAGTCCTCACATATGCAAGATCTTCCATTGTAAGCGGTTCATCTATAAACCCAGTACATGGTTGATTTCTAGCAATGAACTTAAGTTTTGGTAACAGAGAACACACCTCTATTCCCTTAATAAACGTATCAATTTATTAATTTGATTCTCTTAACATGTGGAGGTTGTCATAGATACAAGAATGACCTTCCTTTGAGGAGACGGCTGCTTGCCTGCCTCTGAGCTGAGAGGGATGCAACGTCTCTGATGATCCTAATCAAATACAAAACTTCTCTTTAAGTGCTTTGTTTTATTTCAGTAGATTTGAGAGCAACGTTATTCGGACAAATTTGTATATAACCTAGCAATACAAGTGTTAATACTAAAATGATATAAACATTTTTTCAGATGACAACTTTTTTTTTTTTATAAAACCACTGTGAGAGGACTTAATTAATCAACGTCTTTTCCAAGATGACATTTTTAAAAATCTATGTAGAAAAAAAGAGAGTACATAAGAGAAATATTTGCTAAGACCCAAACCACAACTTTGATTAAGTTAGCCCTCAGTGATTTTCTCTCTGCTCTTCCAATCAGTCTTTTCGCAGACCAATCATTGACTTCCTGTACTCTGCTGCTGGTACACACCACCGCCGCCCTTCTCTTCTTAATCGATACACACATTAATCATGCAAAATATCTATGTGACAAACCGATTATTAATCTGCATCATCAAGTCGAACCCAGTGATAATGAATTTAGCTGGAATGCTGCGGACCAGTCGTTCATTAACTGCGGAAAGCTTGGGTAATGACTGCCCAATGTCACCAGGATACTCTACTCCCGATACTCTACTCCCATTGACGAATTGACGACAGCGAGAGCAAGCAGAATCAAACACGCAGCCGCCTGTACGCAACATGTTAGCATAATAGAAAAAAAGAAAAAGTTACCCAAGTTAGAAATAAATATGAAGCAGTGGACATGTATTGCGTTCAGTTTTTGTTGTTAAACTGTTTCTTTTTTTTCCAGCCCCCCAACACTCTTCTAATGTCTCCTGTTGTCGTCCTTTTCTCTTTCATTTCTTTGTATTGATGTGTTCACACCTCTCTCCGATAATCAACAGGAGAGCGGATCGGGTGTGAGATCACAGCAGGATGATGGATCTGGGAATCATTTACTGGGCCTGGCCCACTTCTCCAAACCGCAGGAGCATATTTTCAGGATGATAGCCTGATGAAATGATGAGCTCTGTGTTTTTACAACTTGAGCATGCTGCGTCTGTAAGAGCCGGAGAAACTTTTGAATTTTGCTTTACTACAAGATAAAAATTGATGGCATTAGTGCCGACCCGCATCCTTTCCATGTGATCCAAGTTAATTCAAATGGATGTGATACTTTTACTGGTTTACAATAATATTGAATTATAATTTCAACCTTCTGATCCTCCTAAACCTTTTCCAAGCTGGAGAAAATCTGTTGATTAAAAAAAATTGGTAAAAAAAATCTAACAATTGATTGATTAGTTTATTTGATAGGGACAGACACACATTTACATAGACAAACTGAATAAACAGCAGTCCCATGTTAGCATCATGGTGCAATAGCAACAGCTAATTCGCAGCACTTGTCCCTAATAATAATAAGAAGAAGATCTCTAGCAACTTATTTCTCATAGTTTCACATGACATAAAACTACTTTAAGCATTCCATGAAGCTTGTTTTAAATATAGTGTGGCAGACATAAACAACTGTAAGCCAGTATCCTGGTGTCTTAGAAAACCTTTTCCGTCATAAAATTAAATTAGAAGTTCTTTTTAATGTTACCTACTTAGAAGTTGACATGAAAAGCATTTTTGAATATAACACCACAACATGAGTACCACTGCAAAATGGTTGACCACAGTGGTGGACTATTGTCACGGATTTGCCTCAAACTGCTTCTGGTCTTATTATGGAGTAGGTGGATATTGACATATTCCACATGTATCAAGGATGCATTTGCCTGCATATTAGCAACATCTAGTGATTAGAGTCAAAACTGCACCAGTGTGATGAGGGAAGAACATCGATTGTCCAGAAACATCTAATGTGACGGCAAACACTCCAATAGCTTAATAATATTTTTGTGCAACTTTAAATAAATCATGCCTGCAATGACTTATTTGGTTAGATTAGATTGGGTGTAAAACCTTGGTGTTCGCTTTAGATTGTTGAAACTAAGATGTTACTTTCAAGCCTCAAGCATTAAATGCGTGGTACATTTCCTGAAGTTTCCCGATTCCTTCCTGGTAAAGTAGGGCTAAATCCCACCATACAGAGTCTTAGAGCTCTGAGTGGGGGGAAAACGTTCAGTACTTCTGCCCTCCATGTTGTATGATGCCAGCGTCCCTCTCCTCACTTCACATTTGCATACAAATGAACATCTAAATGGGCTCAATGACATAATTGACTTGCAATTAGAAATTTTCTTGAGCTGGTCACTTTGCACTGGCCAGAACAAGCACGCAAAATGCGGAAGGACACACACGTACTCACAAACACACACACACACACACACACGGCAGAGAAATATGGCTGCTATTTTGCATATTAATGAGAATCATTAGCTGTCGCTTGGCAATGGCTGACAAGGGGACTTATTTATGCCCTGGCCCTCAATGGCTGACTTGGGGAAAGTGTCCACTTCAGCGACCAGCGTTAATTGTTTCTGAGCATGTTGTCCGGCCGATCATCATCATCATCATGGGAAATTAGGCCTGCTTCAAAAAGACGACTTGGCTGACGCTGAGCGTGGCCTATTATGATAACTCTGTGTAAGCTTTTAACTTCTGGTGCTTTACAAGAGCCAAGCTTTTAACTTGGGCCCATTAAAGACCTCGTATCTCGCTGTTTCACATTGATTAACAACGACTCAAATTGCAAAATATAGAAGGGAAGACAAGCCAGAATTGCCTGCCATTATGCTAATATTCTGATAAATTAAATGTGGGTTTTTTTCTAATTATCAATCTTTACAAATCCCGAGTTTATCTTTCACCTGCCTTCCCAAATGAAGCCAGGTGAAATAAAACGTGTGGAAAACACCTGCGTAAGGTTGTGATCGACGTTTTTAGAGGTTAAATTATCTTGCGTGTCTTGTTTGGCTGTTGCTCCGGCATGTTGGCTCGCAGACGTCTTCAGTGAAAAAGGCTTCGGTCCCTCTCAGCTGGAGTACCAGGCTCTGCAGCACCTCAGAGATGAGGAGTGTGACAACAAAGAGATGGAGGACAAGGAGGTTTTAGCACACACACACACACACACACACACACACACACACACACACACACACACACACACACACACACACACACACACACACAAACGACAGGCACACAATCGGTGCGCGGTAGTTATGGTCTCGACAGCTTTAGCACATATTGTAAACAGAGGGGTGGTGACCCGCCTCCCTGTGCTTGTTAACATCATCTCCGTCATTCGGCAGACGTGGCACTGTCAGCGCCTCACTGTGCCCCGACATAATCAACATTAACCATGACACGCACGCGGCACACCATGTACAACGGTGCATTAGAAAGTACAACGGTGCATTAAAATTCTCACCCACACACACACACAAGCCTGCACACACTCTCCCAGGCAAATTTTTTCACTTTCTCTGTGATTATTTTTGCCCACACACACACACACACACAGACGCATACATACACAAAGGTAAAGATGTCTGTGGAAACGCATACACACATTTCTCTGACAGACTAACTAAAGCGCACACCGGCAGCACTGCATTCAATCAGCGCTGTGCATGCTAGCTCCTTAATGGGCGCCTTGTAAACCAGATGACAGCTCTCCTACCAAGAGCGTCTACTGTGAAGAAAGACCCGGGTTGACCCACGCGTACCCATGCACAAACACACATACGTAACGACACAGAAGACAGAAAGCACCATGCATTTTTCTCTAGCACGAGTATGCCGGGCTTGCAAATAGAAAATACTATTGTTCTGTTGTCTTTTGGTGTGTGAGAGCTCTCCTGTCTCTGTAAAGTAGGAGCATCTCCACTGCATGATACTCACACCACCATGCTTCATGACAGGGGTGGTGTGCAGCGTGAAAGGTTCCGATTTTTTGGTGTCTTAGATATTTTGGTGGCGTAGATATTTGTGTTGAGAAACTGCCACTTCACTCTTGATTGCTTCCTTGCTTGGCCTGTTAAATTAAATTAAATCTGCGTGAAAACATAAATGCCTTAGAAAGTACATGCAAAGATACAGTAGCCAATTACGAACCAAGCAATAAACAGTACATTTTGTCAAATGCCATCATCAAGATTGAGCCAATATAAATCAAATATGTTGATCTAGGTTCCATTTACTACCAATGAAAGGTAACTCTAAACCGGTGGGCTTTTAGCCTTGATTTAAAAGAATTCAGTGTTTTGACTCTTTTGCAGTTTTCCAGAAGTTTGTTCTAGATTTGTGATGCATAGAAGCTGAATGTTGTTTCTCCATGTTTGGTTCAGGTTCAGGGAACAGAGAGCGGAACCAGAAGACCTGAGTGGCCCGGAAGGTCTTTACAACAATAAGAAGAGACATATTTTTAGAAATTAGGAAAGAGATGTACTAAACTTATGTCTGTTAATGGTAGAAATTCACAAAGCTTCTTAACCTGAAATGGAAAAAAAACCCATAAAATTTTCAATAAAACTCAGGCAATCCATGGACGCCATTAAAGCCTTGACAACAGTCACTCAAGTAATAGGTAAAGCTTACACCTTCACAATGTGCTGTGACATTCACATTGACCAATAGTCAAAAGGGGGGAAAAAGAGAGAGTAAAAGCACAAGGGAGGGGGGAAACCCCACCACAAACAGGCATTTCACTTCAAGGCTCACTTAGGTTTCAGATACTATCAGTAAAGGCGGTGTGTGATACCACCTAGTGTGTTATACGTTTGTGTGTGTATGTGTCAGTGAGTCCGGTCACTGCAACTTGAGAAGGGAGCGCGACACCCATGTCAGATATGCTGGCCTTTTTGCTTAGGGCTCAAGAGGGTAACAACCATAGCTTCCCCCACCCTTTCCACCCATCCAAACACACACACACACACACACTGAGGCATGCACGGGGCTATAGCTCAAACAGCCATTCTGCACAACTGTGGCCAGCTAGCGGCCACATATTTGCTACAACTGCCAGTGCGTTTGACCTTTCCTGTCCAAGCATAATCAGATTGTGTCCCTCTTTATGAAATCAGACGCGAAAGGTCAGCTGGCTGTTTAACATGGGATGGAGGCCCAGAGCTATGGAATTTGCCTTGGCACTAAATTACTTTTATTACATTTGGTGCACGTGATTCTGTGCCATTGACGTCTGGGTGTGAGGATATAGTCGAGAAGATGGGCGTCGATAGCTGTGGTGTTTTTCCAGATCACCCACAAAAAAAAAAAAAAAAACAGCGCTATATCTTCTCCAGAATTGAAATGAGAGATACCCCCCCTCCCCCCCCCCCACCACTATCCACGAATAACGGATGTCCAGTTGATCAGCAGTACCTCTGAAGGAACTGAGTGAAATCCCTCATTTCAAAATCTCTTTAGACACTTCAGGCACATTGTCGACTTGGAGACACAGGGAGAAGAGATGAAGACACAGAGAGACGGCAGAACATGGCATGAAGAAAGGACATTCCATTGAATACTGGACACTGCCTGTTTTGGGGAAAGATGTCTTTCTCTTTATACAGTCATACAGACACACGCTTACACACAATCCGTGATATGTCGTGCTGTCCATTTGAGCAACGTTCCTGTCAAGCAGGAAGTCCTCGCCTGGTTGTCATGTAACCCTTTGATCCATCATGAAAGCCAGTTCCTGATCCCTTTTCCCCTTCATATCTACTGATCATCACTCACCCAACACGCTCACTGCCTTACACTGGTCATGTATATATCTGTGTGTGTGTGTGTGTGTGTGTGTGTGTGTGTGTGTGTGTGTGTGTGTGTGTGTGTGTGTGTGTGTGTGTGTGTGT
>CAEGAF010102829.1:0-13895 GCA_903067075.1 Micropoecilia bifurca
ACAGTTAAAGTAATAAACACAACCAAGTGCAGGCAAAATTAAACCTGCTAATAGATAAACCTGCAGGCATCGTTTAGGCGCTTTACCTATAGCACAAGGTAACTTAACCTGCTTTACAACTGAACATGAACCACATATATGTGGTTCATGTTCCACATATATGTTCCACAGTGTGGGGCTCCATTAGTGTCCGACTTTGTATCAGTCAATCAGTAGATGGGTCAAAACACCAGCGTTTCTCTCTCTGCTTTTTTGTAACGAGTAACTAAACCACACACTGAAAATGTATCGGAGTAAAAGTTTGCAATTCAGTTCAGAAATATAGTGAAGTAAAAGTGAAAGTTATCAAAAATGTTCATACTCGAGGAAAGTATGAAGTACTTCAAAATATACTTAAGTAAAGTAGTGAAGTGTTTTTACTTCATTACTATGCACCACTGGTTTTTATGACGTGTTTTTAACTCTGTGCTTTTTAATAACTGAAGTATGTTTTGCTTTCATTAGCTGTTGACCGGACGAAAACATAAAAGTAAAAGAAACTCGTTTTGACTTGCTAGGTGATCGAGTCATATCCATGTCTATGATCGGGTTCCTCAGTGGGCGGGGCAAACACTGACGAGCGCCTTCGACCAATGGCGGCCGTGATTCCAGCTCCTGCCGTTACGTCACTACCGTTAGACGGGCTCGCGCTGCAGAAGCAACAGGCTAAGCTGCTCAGGGCGACGTGATGACGCCGCTGCCAGTTTCCACCGGATGACGCCGCTGCCAGTTTCCACCTGGTTTCTCGCGGTTTCTCTGTCCCAGCTGTAGGTCCTCCGGTGGTCCATGGTACCGGGTGTGACGCTGTCCGTCCGAACCGCGGAGGGTTTGTTTTTTTTTAGGCTTTGACTTTTTGAGCAGGTGGGTAAGAGCTTCGTTAGAGAGGAATGTAGCTCTTAGTGCAGGTCTGGTTTCCTTTTTCACGGCTGCGGGCTGACAGACGTGTTTTATTTAAATGCACCGAGTCGCTTCTGCGCTCAGTCTGCGTCAAACCAATGTGCATTTTTGTGTTTGTGGTTTTATGTGTCACAGAACATGCACACACACACATTATTAAAGTTTGAAGCATCATTAGGGCCATTTTAAGACCAGATAGGTGTATTTTCAAGTAAACCAACCTATTTTATTCTTTCATATGATATTTAAATCCCCAACTGAAGTTATAGAAATGTTAAAAACATATAATGTGATAAATCTGAGTATTTCAAGCAGGCTTTACCCAAATAGTTGCTTTATTATGAGATTATAAATGCGTTTGACCTTTGGATCTCAAAAACAAACTGTTTAAATCTCTCCGACCTACTTGTTTTGATGCCAAAATATTGAATATTACATTGCACCTGTTCCAGGTCTACTTTAGTGAAAGCCTCTGTCAGTGACTTAAACATTGATTTTTACTCCTTTAATGGAAAACAGATGTTTAAAAAAAAGCTGAATATGGTTGCAAACATTAAAAGAATTTCTAAAAATGATGTTTGGCTGCTGTGAGTATTTTATTTAACTCTCTAAAACCTGCTTTTCTTTAAAGCTTAAAAACTAACAATTTTCAAACCTTTAATCAAAATGATGTGGACTAATCCACTTTGAATTCTTGCTCATGTATTAAAATGGAAGCTTTTTTATTTTTGACACTTATTTTGTTTTTAATTCGCCCAAATGTTTGAGTGTATTTGAGAGGTCAAAGAAGAAGAAAAGCCAAGATAATAATAATGTTTACGAAGTAATGCTGCTTAAATTTTATCCAGATGATTTAGTTGTAAATGTAATCAGCAGTAAGCGCCAGAAGTTTCAGCCCAAAACTTTAAAGGCTTGAGGAGTGTGACCTGGATCTGGTGACACTCCCAACACACACTTTGACACTCTCTCTGGTTGTGTGTGATTGGTGTGTGTGTCGGTGGGCCGGCCCTGCGCTCAGATTAGAATCACAGCCCAGAGTGTGTGAGCTTCCTCTGAGCTGAGGATGAGGAGGCTGTGTATTGTTGTGGGACAGAGAGAGACTGGCGCTGCGGTTTTAACTGGGGACCAATTTTGACTTTTTAATGCATGTAAGGATTGTTGGTGAAGCTGCTTGACCTGCCAGGAAAAACCTGCGAGCTGCTGACAGTCTCCACAGCTTGTTACCGTAATCTTTGTTCTTTAAACAGACTCGGGTAAAAATGTCGCTTACGGTGGACGGTAAGTTTACTGCCTGCTAGAAGAGTCATCAGGACTTTTGAGAAACTTTTTCTTACCAGGCGTGTAAAAAAAAAAAAGTTTGACATTGACACTTTTATTTTACTAATATTGCTTTTAATTACAATAAATAACAATAGCAAACATACAAGTAGCTCATTTGTTTCCAAGGGAGTAAAAAGGAAGACGTTTGTGTGCGTTTCCAGCTCTCATCAGAGGACCGATGACGGAGTTTGAGGAAAAGCTCCGTCAGCAGCATGAAGCCTCCATGCATCAGGAGCTGGAGGCGCTGCTGGCAACGGCCAACAAAGCTGAAGCTGAGGTGGGTAAACCTCTGCAGAAACGTCATCAAAACTCCGGTTGCAGGTGAAACCATGCAGAAACGTTAAGCTCTTGTTTGTTTGCAGGTTTATGCACTTCAATCATGTTTATTCTGTGCACTCTTGTCTTTTATTGTTAAATATTTCAAAAATGACAAATTTGTCATAGTCCATGACTCTTGTTCCAGTGTGTGGGGCCACACACTGGAACAAGAGTCATGGACTGGTTTATCTGTATTTACATGTATTGAGTAACTGTTTGCAGAACAAGTGTTCCTGCAAACCGAAAGTCCGTCAGAGCTTCTGTCTGAAAACACAGGAATGGAGATAAACAACCTTTAGGTTCTGACCCAAACGCACACGATGTTGAAATGGCCTGTTTAAGAAAAACAAGCAGTGCTCTGGCATCTTCTGCCTGTTTTAAAGGCAGGTTTTTCACAGATTACAAATATTTTTTTGATATTTCTGAAACTTTCTAACACTTTAGTTGTGTCTTAGCTATTTTCCAGGCCAGCCTCGTCACTGGTGCACCAAATGTGGGTCAGTTATTTGGTTAAGAAAAAAAGGTGCTTTTTTAAATTATGTTCTCTATGTTAATAGTTATATCTTTATAAGAACACATAGACAACATAAAGAGATACCAGTATTGTTTTTAAAGTTTGATGATGGAGGCAACAATCCTTCTAATGCAAATATTTGAACATCGTCTATGACAAATCATCAACTCAAAGCTATTTTTTAACGCCACTTAAATATTTCTTATTGTCTTTTTTCAACAAACAAGTTGAACAAAGAAACTGAACAATGGAAATGTTAATATTCTGACAATTTACCAGATTAGTATGTCAATTATTATTCCAGTTCTCATTCTTCATTTAAAGTCTTATAAAAAGGTCAGGGTTGTTTTTCATGTTTTTGCAGTTGTGCTTCTTCCAGCCTTACCATCTTTGACCATTTTTCCATCAAAATATTTCTTCCACAATTTGTATGTGTTAAGCTTTTGTTCCTTGCAGTTCTTGGTAATGGAGTAAAGTTATTTTTAAGTGGTTCTCAGACTTTTTATAGCAGCTCCCACCTCATTAATTACTAAAATAGGAAATATAACAAGACAGTTTACAAGAGGACTTGACCTTTGAGCTCCCTTTTTACTCAGAGCTCAAATCCAAATATCAATCTAAAAATTTACAGAAAACTCTGCTGAAGTCAAAATGTCTAACATTTTCTAAAATCCCACAAAGGTCAAGATCCAATAAAGATCCACCATCCATATAAAAGTTATTGATAGATAAAAACAGTTTAATCAACATTTTGCACTAATTGTCTGAACAATCTGCTTTTGCCACTTCTGATGCCGATACAGAAAGACGGTGCTGAATTGACTTAAAACATTTCTTACAATTACAATGATTTTATAACTACACCAGTAGATAAATACACCAATCACTTCACACATTTTTCATGGTCCAACATGTTAAAACAACTTGAATTTGTTCAGCCAGTGCAATTAAGAAAACAGCCAATTAAAATAAATAAAAGAAACTGATCAAAACAATAGATTCATTACCAAATAAACTGCAACAAATATTTCAAATGGTTCAGAAAGTGCAATAAGGAATTATAAATACAATGTAAAATAACAAATCATAAAGTTACCCGATCGAGATTTTTTTTCAATATTGGTACCAATACAGATATTAATATTGTATTGGTGCATCGCTAGTTTGAACATTATCACATTTTTCACAGACGGAGTTGGTGGCTTGTATCAATAACTGCCGTTAGCTTGAGAAACGAACAAATCAATCAGTAATTCTCACCGGCTCTCCAGAATGCAACTCACACATTTTAATTTCATTCCCACATCCAGGCTCCAAACTTCTCATTTGGGAAGTTTTTCTTTGCAACAAAGATTGTTTACTTAACTGTTTACTCAGTTTAAACAAAATATGAGGAAAAACCTGGTGTCCATCAGAGACAACTAATCTTTGGTTGGTTTTATTTCAGGTCTCCAGAAAAGACTTCAATGGCTTCAAGAACCTCTTCCACAGATTCCTGCAGGTCAAAGGTCCCTCAGTGGACTGGGCCAAAATCAAGCGGCCACCAGAGGAATCGGTGAGCCTCCTGACACCTGAAGTCACGCTGTTTATTCGGCTCCATGTCGCAATAACTCTGGTTCTGCAGTCCAGCTCTGGTCCTCACAATAAGCAACGACTCAGGCGGCAGGATTGAACGATGTCTTGTTTTTAAAGACACATCCTCACACAGTTCTACCTTAAATCAAATACATTTAAAGTGCATCTAAACTAAATGTAGCATGAATTTAACTTAAAACTCTCACTTTAGCATTTGAATCCAAATAATGGTTCCCACAATTTTCAAGTAACTTTATTTAATTTACAAAATAATTTCCAACAGAAATTTGACTGCAGCATAGATAATAAATTGTATTTATAATGACAACTCAAACATAAATGTCGCTATCTGATTCAATTAACAAGATTATAGCAAAAGCTAATTCCTATCTGCAGTCCTTTGGCAAGTTACAAAAATGAATATACAATAAAGTAAGACGAAAAAAATATAATACCATCAGTTGTTTTCCAATTACAATACACACACACAGTTATACAGATATCAGCAGCTTTCTACTCTGAAAACTTTTGCTACATGTTATTTTTAAATAAATCCCTTTAATTAAATCTCAGTTTAACTGCATATTTTCATCTTGAAATGTCCACCTATTACCCATAAAACCAGGTTCTCTGCAGGCTGGTTCAGCCTAATGAAAGCTTGTTTTCCAGCTATAATCTGCTCCGTCTGCATCGTCCCATTTGGGAAAAAAAAGTAAATGTTGCCAACGTTGCAGGATAAATGAGTATTTTAGCTGCATTTAGCTGCTTTTAATAGTAACTGATATTTCTGGGTTTTTAAATCTGGCTCCTAGTGAATTTGCAGCCGCCTTATTAGATGTCTGTGTTAGTGAAAGTCATTCAGAGTCTGGTTCTCGCTCAAGGACACACTCACATGTAGAGCGTAGCTGTCGGCAGCAGTCACATGATTAGTCACCACTTGGTTCACTTCCTGAACCTCAACCTCCCTCAGGACTCACTGGCCCCACATGGTTGGTCTGCATGCGGCTACTTTCCTGGATAGCTTAAGAAAACTAACATTATTTATGTAAATATTCAAAAAAATGGAGATGTCTGAACATTATGAATTTTACTTTACAGACCTTCCAAATGGCTTCCTTTTTTTTTTTTTTTTTTTTTTTTTTACAATTGGTCCTTTTATTTAATGAATTTTGTTTGAATTTTATGTGGCAGTTAGTGGTTCACTGATAAATTGACATCAGTTTTCTTATTTTTGGAAGATCAGCCTTTGGCTGATACTCAAATGAAAAACTAGTCTTATCCTTCAATCTGCCTCTGCAAAGCTCTGAAAATCAGCCACATATGTGATTAGCAGTAGTCACTCCACTAATGCCAACCTATTTACTTTGTTGCTACATTTAATATTTTTTTTCAGACAAAAAAAAAATCTATATTGGACAAAATCAGATTTGGCAGATGAGGCTGTTTAAAGATTTGTGATCAGCCAGAAAATTGCAGTTTGTACATCTTTGGTGACAAACGCAAGTTCCGGAATGGATGGAAAATAGATTTTATTCTATATTACTTGCAAACAAAAATCTACAAATTTTAAAAGCAGTTGAATACAAATGCGTTTCACGCTTTGCAAATATTTATATGTTGGTGCACTACATAATATCCCAGTGAAACACATGGAAGTTTGTGTTTCTAATATGAATAAATGTGGAAAACTTTGTGGAGACGTATGAATACCTTTGGAAAGTACTGTTGAACAGAAAAATAAAGGAAATCCTTTTGCTTTATATTTCAAATCTTTGTTTTTACATAAGCTTTAAAAACAGTTACTGCGCTGCAAAAACAAAACATTTCCAAGTAGTTTTGTCTAGTTTCTATAGGGCACATATCTTAATAGTTCACTTGAAATAAGATAAAAAGCTAATATAATTATTTAGCAAGACGTAGGACCTTATTTAAAGTCAGTAATTCTTTAATATTGATAAAAACTATTAGTACAACTGACATATCATTTCACCTATATAAAGACATTTTTCCTACACTGTAAGTGGGAAAAAATGTATTTACATGAAGCTTACACTTTTTTAATCAATATTGAATAATTATTCACTTAAAACAAGCTCTTATATCTTGCTAAAAATGTTATTTATAAGTTAGCTTTGTCTTATTTCACGTGCGCTGCTTTGCACCAGAAACTAAACAAATAATTGGTAGAGTTTTGTGGTTTTGGAGTGTAGATTGATGTGAATTAATCTGCTGGTCTGACTTCAGTTCATTCACTAAAACATGGAACTGTTCCTTTAAATGATTCACTGGCAGTAAAATGGGAATGTACATCATCCCCCTGAAACAAGCAAGTGTAACCAGACCCAGACGTTGAGAACATCCAGGTTCTGACCAGTTATTAATCAGCATGGTGACTTTTCACACGCACACTCCTGGAATACCCAGGACAGCGAAGGTTACGGCTGAGAATAGCTTGACCGCCACAGCATTCACAACATTCGCTTTGGAAGACATTAAACCCCTGAGCTCTCCACCCAGCCACCCAACTCCTTACTACTGGGTAATCACTGGGTCACACGAGAAAATGAGTCTAATTTATATGAAATGCTGTATTTTGGTGTGCAGCTGTTGCTGGTTTGGTGCAACACTCACATTAATCACTGACCTGTTGCTCAGCATTCATTTGAAGCCGAAATAGAAATCAAGAATAGGGCCAACACACAGCCTGGTATTCTCTTCTGCACCTGCACAGTTATTTTTCAATAAGTCAGTGTGCTTGTCATGTTTCATCAACATGTAATGTGGGGAGGCGTTCAAGAGCTTTTCTCTAGCTTTAAAGCTGCCCCCCCCCCATAACTTCACCAGGACATGAGGTCTTCAGATTACAGACAGCTGGCTGAAGACAGAGGGATAGCAGCCTGTAGCAACAGCTCGCAAAGCCCAGATCCAACTGGGGTTCTGGACATGCAAGTCTGGATTCTTGAGGTTCTCTTTAGAAATTAACCCGGTTATTGAAACAGAAAAACAAAAACTGCATCCATCACGTCCTCAGTCTTCACAACAAAATTACCAAAGACTCCCTGAACAACAGCTCCACTCTCCACAAAGACAATTTCAGCTGAAAACAAAAACCATCCCGTTCACTTTTTATGTATCATCAGCAGGACACAGATTTGATTTAAAAAGCAGCAGAAACAGCAAATTTCAATGGAACCTATTATGCAAAATTAACTTTATCCACATTTTTTTCCTTCCATTTAATCAACTGATTCTAAAACAACACCTAGCCATTTTTGGAAATAAGTATAAGTTTTTTGATGTCCAGAAAATGAGCCATTTCAAAAACCTTCCGAAAGTTAAATGACAATTAATGGACCTTAATGGTTTCCTAGCTGTATGCCCAGTACAGCTAGGAAAAGACACTTGTCTTTTCCAGCTGTATGCTGTCTTTTCCAGCTGTATGCTGGAAAAGACAAGTTGCTGGTTGTCTTTTCTGTCTTTTCCAGCATACAGCTGGTTGTCTTTTCTGGTTGTCTTTTCTGTTGCTGTTGCTGGTTGTCTTTTCTGTCTTTTCCAGCTGTATGCTGGAAAAGACAAGTGTTTTGTTGTTGACTTACCATCCCAAAGCCACTTGCTACATCCTTGTTGATTGTGCAGGAGGTTCAACTTCTGCTTTTTAAAGATGTACAGTTGAACATCTGTTTGCAGCCATTTTCACATGCGAGTGTAAACGTTGAATTAGGGGACTTGGCCAGCAGCAGCTTATTTGGATTTAAAGGGACAAGACTCCCTGAAACAGGAGCTGAAAAAATTCAGAACTGACCAGAGTGAAATCTCATCATCCAAGCAGAAAAATGTAATGAACATGTTTTGTACAGCATAGAAACCCATCCTCACTTGCTTACTTCTGTCAGTTAGCCATTGCTAAAGCTACAGGCAGACTACAATTCTCAGAAAATGGATCTCGTTTGCTGATTGGCCTGGTTGCAATTCTACCAGATAAATCCAAGTCAGAAAGTCCAGACAGGCATGACCAGGCTGAGAGAAAACTGTAAAATAAATAAAAGCAACAAATTGACCAGTATTTTGGCTGGGGAAGCTGATTGTCAGCTGATTATAACCTAGTTTTAAAAACCCAGTTTTTAAAAATAGGTTTAAAAACTGTTGTTGTCAATGCCTCCATGCTCAACGAAGAGTCAGGGTCGTGACCCGCTTACATTTTTATCCTGTTGGTCAGAAGCTGGAAAGTTTGGAAATAAAGGTCTGTAGGATTGGTTGCGTTTCTCAGTAAATTGCTAAACCTGCAGGTCAGTTTTAGATTGGCACTGACTTGTGTGATTCAGTGTTTCTCCCTCTCCTGCATGTTTTAGGTATTTCCCCTCTGCCACAAACCTGAATTGTAACTCTGGGTGATAAACAGGCTTCTACGGTACTTGAAGGTCATGCAATCATTTGAATCAGCTGTTCTGGAATAGAGGCACATCTAAAACATGCAGAGCAGGGGGGCTTTGAGGACCAGGGTGTAGAAACACTGATCTACATGAACTGTCTGTATGTCAAATGAAGGCCTCTCTGCTGCTGCTGCCTGATTAAGTTACAGCTGGTACTGAGACTCGCGGCGTGTTCAAAGTGAAACCGTAAGCCTCCGCTCAGTTACGACTGTCAGGAGCCAATAGGAAGCAAGCATCTAGATGTTTATTTTAAGGGTTGATTTTTAAATTATCTGCCATGACCGCTGAAAATAAAAGCATCTGGCTCAACCTGTTATGCTATTTAGGGATCTCTGACCCTGAGATGGCCTGTTTGGGAAGGTGAATAGGACTTTGATTGATCACAGTGACTCATAATAGTCTAAAAGGTTATTTAGACACAGACATCCGTTGATTTGAAAAATGCAGCCTCTTTATATAGATACAGTGAGCTCTAATAATCCCATTTTTCACTTTGTGAAAATGTTGAAATCATAATAGTTTTCGATGGTCTCAAACATAGTTAATTTTAAAGTATTGTTACAATAAATCCATTTCTTATCATATTAACATTTTGATGAGATGGTTATTTACAGGGAGCAAATAAATGATAAACATACAGAGAGAAAGTCCCAAGAATCTCTTGAGAAAATTCTGTCATTACCTGAACTGTCTGACTACACAGTAGTACGTCTGATAATCTAAAATTAAAAACGCAACATAAAGTCAACAGTTGTGAAAAGCATTAAACTTTAATTCTCCCATTGTTAAAATGATCAAACACATTTGATTGTGCACTCTCCACAAAGACAATTTGTCTTTGTGTAGGATTTAGCAGGAAATGTCTTATTCCTTACACTGCAAATACACAAATCTTACCAAAATGGAACATATTGATCAATGTTCCATTTATTATGTTTCAAAAGCATCTTTAAACAGGAGCGTTTTAGTCTGGATTTGAAGGAGCTCAGTGTCTCAGCAGTTTTTGAGTTTTCTGGATTTTTTCCAGATCAGGTTCTGGAAGGTTGCTATGACAACACCAGATCTTTAATGTATTATGGTGCTGAGCCGTTCAGTGATTTATAAACTAGCAACAGTATTTTAAAGTCTCTGATCTACAGGAAGCCAATGTAGGGACTTTAGAACTGGGTGTTGTCCTCTAACTTCCTGGTTTTAGTCAGAACTCCAGCAGCAGCGTCTGGATCAGCTGCGGCTGGAGGATTGATTATTTTAGGCAGACCTGTGAGGAGGCTGTTGCAGTAATCAATGTGACTAAAGATAAACACATGAATGAGTTTCTCTAGATCTCGCTGAGACATCAGTATTTTAATCCTGAAAGGCCGACTTTGTAACTGTGTTTATGCGACTCTGAAGGTTCAGGTTTGAGCCCATCACTACTCCCAGGTTTCTAGCTGTAATAACTGTGTGTAAATGTTATCCCCTGTCTTCTGTTTGCTCAGGTCCAGCCCTACGACAGGATCAAGGCCAAGGGACTCCCAGAAAGCATCACTTCCTGCCTCAACAAGCTCGTCGTGGTCAAACTGAACGGAGGCCTAGGAACCAGCATGGGCTGCAAGGGCCCCAAAAGTCTGATCAGCGTCCGCAACGAGAACACCTTCCTGGACCTGACTGTGCAGCAGATCGAGGTGCAGCTGCAGCTCTGCAGTGGGGAGAAGCATTTAGATCAGCTGCTCATGTTTTCAAATCTCTTTTTGCTCGTTTTGTTTGCAGCATCTTAACAAAACCTTTAATGCTGACGTGCCGCTGGTTCTCATGAACTCTTTCAACACTGATGAGGACACCAAGAAGATCCAGCAGAAGTACACACACCACAGGGTCAAAATCCACACATTCAACCAGAGCAGGTGCACAACGCATTGATATCCATTTGGTTTCCTGGAACTAGTTGCTTAAGAAGCTAAATGAGACATCAGAACAGTTTTTAAATCAAGGAAAGCATATGCATATCTTATTTTATGGCTTAATCCAAATTGTATTCGTAAAGATGGTGGCATCCTATTCAAAGAGATTTGAGGCTTCAAAAGCTGCCAAATGTGGATCAGCAAACTATTGAGCTAAGGCTGTGATTTCTTGGGTTTTTTATTGTAAATTACTTCCAAAAATTTAATTATGTAATGTTTCTTATTTTCAGTTCCTCAAGATGATCTGAAATGTGGATGGACGAGTTGTAGGATTTAGCAGGAAATGTCTTATTCCTTACACTGCAAAAACACAAATCTTACCAAGTATTTCTTGTGCAAATATCTTAGTGCACTTGAAATAAGGCAAAACTAACTTAAAATTAACTTTTCAGCAAGATATAGGAGCTTGTTTTATGTAATTAATACTTAATATTGATGAAAATGTACTACTGTATTCCCACTGTCAGATTATTTCACTTCTAGGGGAAATGTCTTGTTATAAGTTAAATGATCTTCCAGTGGAACTAGTACTTTTTAAAATTAATATTGGGGAATTACTGCATCTTGCAAAGAAGTTGCCTTTAAGTTAGTTTTTATTTTTTTGCAGTGCAGGATGTTGACAGTCAGAAAGATTTGCTCCATTCCAAACTTTCTGGATCAAAAAAGTGTTTGCTGCTCAAACAGATTATTTTTTTTATTCTTGTATCACATACCAGACAAAATATTTCAGTTGTGTGAAAATTAAACTAAAAAAGTCTCAATAAGCTACATTTCATTCAATCAGGTATCCGAGAATCAACAAGGAGTCTCTGCTGCCGATCGCTAAGAACATGGGCGTGAACGGAGAGAACACCGAGGCCTGGTACCCGCCGGGGCACGGAGACATCTACGCCAGCTTCTGCAACTCCGGACTGCTGGACAAACTCCTGGCCGAGGGAAGAGAGTACATCTTTGTGTCCAACATCGACAACCTGGGAGCCACCGTGGATCTCTTCATCCTCCACCACCTGATGAGCCAGCCGGCCGACAAGCGCTGCGAGTTCGTCATGGAGGTCACGGACAAAACCAGAGCTGACGTCAAGGTGAACGCGGCTTATCCTGCTTTCCGGTTTCTGTACCGATCATCTGAGGAATCTGCTCAGTCTCCTCTTCGTCTGGGTCTCTGCAGGGTGGAACTCTGATCCAGTATGAGGATCATCTGAGGCTGCTGGAAATCGCTCAGGTCCCCAAAGCCCACGTGGACGAGTTCAAGTCCGTCACCAAGTTCAAGATCTTCAACACCAACAACCTGTGGATTTCCCTGCCGGCCATCAAGAGGCTGCAGGAGAACAACAGCATGGACCTGGAGATCATCGTAAACCCAAAGGTAAGTCGAGAGGGCCTCTGATTTAGAGTAGACTCTGTTTGGTTAAAACCAAAATTTCAGCATTTTAAAATGTTTCAGTTGATTTGGTTCGCTTTCATACTGTCAAACGAACTAAACCCTTTGAAAACCTGTTCGCCTCCTCACCTTAGGTGGCGGTGCCCCATGAACCACTGAAGGAAACGACACAAAAACCTCTGAAGAAGACACTGAGCTCAACTTTCTTCTTCACTAGATGTAGACAAAAATGGAGTCACACCATCCATGTTCAGTCCTCACACTGCAGTTTGTTTGCCTAGATAGTCCAGTTCATTTGGAGAGGAGTGAATGCACAGTTGAATGCACAATTGAACTCTGGTTTGCCTACAACCCTCGGTTTGGTTGAGGTGAACTCTTGTGCAGTTTGAATCCATATGTGAACGCCAAGTGGACAGGAAGCGGACTATAGCATAGAGTATTCTGGGTAAATACAACCAAAACAAAAGCATGACTCCAGAGCTATCTGGAGAAATGGCTCATAGTCTTTTACCAAAAACAAAAGAGAAATCCTACAACTGCTAAAACCAGATGCTTCTCCATTTCTGTTTCTATTTTGTAAAGAAGGAAGTTGCGTCGTTTCCTTAAATAGTGCAAATGCAGCGTCACCACAAGTGGCGGGGGTGAACGGGTTTTTCTATTTGTTCTATATTATTTGAGACAATCCAGTGAGAAAGTGAACCAGCTGAAGATTTTTCAAAAGTTACCACTTTGGTCCCCAATCGAACCGAGTCTACTGAACCGTCACTTATGAAAACAACATTCACAGATTGCATTCTTTGACTCGGAATCAAATGTGAAACATTTTGGATTGACCTGAACTTTTATCTCCTCTGCAGACATTAGACGGGGGTCTGAATGTCATCCAGCTGGAGACGGCAGTGGGCGCCGCCATCAAGAGCTTTAAGAACGCCATGGGAGTGAACGTCCCCCGTAGCCGCTTCCTGCCGGTGAAGACCTCTTCCGACCTGCTGCTGGTGATGTCCAACCTGTACAGCCTGGACGCCGGATCGCTCACCATGAGCAAGAAGAGGGAGTTTCCCACAACGCCGCATGTGAAACTGGGCAGCTCCTTCACCAAGGTCTGCAACCATCGCAACCTGTTTCTGCCATTTACCGTATTTTCCTGACTATAGATCACACCTTACTACTATTATTAGCCGCATCTACAAAGTAAAAAAACAACAAACGGAAATGTATATATAATAGGGCTGTATAATAATATCAATATTGCGATATATATCGATATTTTCTTTCCCAGAAAAAAATCGATATTCATCTGCAAGTATTGTAACATCCAACTGTCACCTTGTTCCCTCACTGCTTGCTTCACCAGGTCATCAGGCTTAGAGTGATTCCTTCAGATGTTCAGGTTTAAAAGGCATCAAACTATTCAGAGCAGGAACTTGGTTCACTTTATTTACTTTACTAATGCATGTCAGCTACAGTTTGGACTGTTTCAA
>CAEGAF010102847.1:0-12412 GCA_903067075.1 Micropoecilia bifurca
AGTCACAAAATGTCACCAAAATCACTCTGTCCCTCTAAAATCTTTCAGAAAATCGCAAGTGTATTGAATTGTATCGTTTGCTGAATATAGCAATATATATTGTATAGTGGGCAGAATATTGTGTATCGTATCGTGAGATTATTGTATCACTACAGCCCTACTGAACATTAGCATTTTATTATATAAATAACATTTTTTTGGCATATTTTAAAGGTCTGTTTGCGCCAAATGATTGTATAAATACCAATTTAACCAGTTTTTGCTTTTTATACATTTACTTTTGTACTTTTAAAAGGATTGCATATTATTCTGTTTTCTCGGGATTTCTGCTCCTAATAAAGAAAAATTAAAGTGTTTAATGTTGGTTTCATATTTATAAGTTACACCAAATCCTAAACATAATTTTGCTGAAACGGAGCGTCAAACCATGACCAGACATCCATCATCGTCATCTGAAATGAAATCACGTCTTTGTCTTTAGTGAACAATTAAAAGATTCCCAAAAGGATAATTTAAATTTCAGGGTCAGGACTTTGCTTTTTTCCTTTATTATTCAGAGATGTCACTGTTTATCTTCCACATAAATCATAAAAAAACCAACCAAAGTTTAAAACAATACTATCAGAGAAGAGTCTGGAAGACAGTAAGGAAAATGCAGGACAAGAAATACAAGGGAAATGTTTACAAAAAAAATACATAAAACAACAAAGAGGAATATTTACTGAAGTCTATCAGGTGGAAAACACCCAAAAATCTGAATAAAACAACTTCCTGTCGATTTGTGAAGCCACTTTGTAACCCAAATTGTTGGTTAATACACTCAGCAGATAGAGGTACAAAATGGATTGAAAAAGGAAGACGGGAGAGATTTTGTATTTTTTTAAGTCGTCTGATAATAAAGTTTTTGTGAATGTGTGCATCCGCCGGTCTCCTGATGCGGTGAAATGGGTTTGGAGTCCATCTGAAGATGGTTTCCATCGCTGATCAGAGACAATCTCCGTCTGAAGATCAGTTTTTACTCAGATATCGAACTTCTCCTCACAGACGATGTGTCCGTTCTCCTCGTAATCCTCCCGCATCACCACCATCTCGTCGTAGTCGGGACACTGAGCCAGCAGCTTCCCTCCTTCCCAGGAATAACAGACGGGACTGGAGAACAGGAACACAGGCACAGACGTTGGATCAGAACCAAAGACGCTCAGCAGCTGGTTTTCTACTTTAACCTCAATCCAACCCTACTTTCCGTTTTGACCTTTGCACCTGGACCTTATTTGCTAGAGTTTTTTGTTATGGAGTGAAGCTTCTTCAATCAAGACGGAGGCTCCTAAGTCCTTTACTGAACCTTTCTGTTCAGTTTTTATTGAAGAGAAAACAGCGACAGCTGATAACGGCAACAGCTGTTCGAAACCAATGACAACCACAATCAACAAAAGCAAGATAGTGACAAAACAGAACCAGATCCTGTTAAGCATTCTTCAAAAGACTTCCTCTATTCAAATAAGTCATGTCTCGCACTTGAATATATTTCAGCTCATAATGTAAATTATGTTTAACATATAATTGTAAATCAGTCACTTATCATGCAAAATATATTGAACAACATATAAGTGTAAAAAGGAATCACAACAGTTTTAATGTCAGCTCAGCGTTATAAGCATTGTTCACTTCGGACCTTCTGGAAAACTGAGGCTCTTACTTTTCAGGCAGGAAGACGTTCACAGGTAGGTGGGCGGGGACCAGGGACCGAAGCTCCGCCTCCAAACGCTCTCTAAAGCCAGGAAACAGCAGGTTTCCTCCGGTCAGGACGATGTTCTGGTAGAAGTGGGGATGCATCTCTAACAAACAAAACCAATCAAGTTTATCTGTACAGAACATTTCAACAACAGCAGTTCAAAATGCTTCACCTCATAAACATCAACATTTTTAAAGTCATGAGTACAGATAACATGTTGGTCAGCGTTCCAGTGATTATGTTTCAAAATCAACTCTGACCAGGTGGGATTTAAATCTAGATTTAAAGGAACTCAGTGTTTCGGCTGTTTTGAAGTTTTCTGGAAGTTTGTTCCAGATTTGTGGTGCATAGAAGCTGAATGATGCTTCTCTAGATCTGTGGTGTCCAAACGTTTTGTGAAATAGGTCAGAATCCCAAACTGTTGAGTATTCAGTGGTCATCTTGTTTTTTCAACTTAAAACAAGAAACAATGTTGTAGTGAATTTTGTTATATTTTTTAATAAACTAAAGTGTTTTTGTTTTGTTTGTTTCAATTAAAGGTGGAGAGTTTTAAAACTTTTTTTTCTCTTTTTTGGTCTAGAAAATCTTTTAGTCTATTTCTCAGCTACAAAAATGACAACTTTCTTAAAAAAGAAACTCCTTCTATAAACCAGAGCTAATGCTGGATGCGTCTGGCCTTTTTTTTGCAGTAAGTCGCTGGATGTTCATAACGCTGTTTAATATGAAACTAAGATTAAAATAAAAATACTTTCCCTACTTTGCATTAAAGAAAGTATTTTACCTCAGTTTAATTTTGTCTGTTCTCTAGGGATTTGTTTTGTTTGTGGGTTAAAATCTACTAAAATTTATTAATATACTTCGTACCATATTTTTTAATATGTTGTAATAATCAATAAAAATATATTTTACATTTAAATTTGTCACTGAAATTCTAAAAAATATAAAAAGAAAGGACCAAATTTGTAAGTTTCTTTGGGGGCCAAACCAAATTGTTCCAAGGGCCACAAATGGCCCCCCGGCCACACTTTGGACACCCCTGCTCTAGATTTCTAATCTTTTAATCCTGGAAATGTTCTACAAGTGATAAAAGGCTGACCTTGTAACTGTTTTTATGTGACTCTGAAAGTTCAGAGTCACATAAAATTTTAATTTACTTTCAGATCCGACATTAAATTTGAACCACAAACCTTCTGGCAGCGACTGGACCGAGTCAGCGATGGCCTCCGGGATTCCCATCTCCTGGATGCCGATGTCCGACGGATGGAAGAGCATCTCCGGGACCGCGAACCGCTCGTTGGCCAGCCGCAGCGTCTGCTCGCCTGTCTTGTACTTTCCGCTGAAGACCATTTCCTCTCGCGGCTGCAGGGCGAAGAAAACGTGGAATCAGACCTGAACTGCTCTCACAGAAACATCAGAACTCACCACAGCGCGAAAAGAACCAAAACCAACTAGTTTAAAGGAAACTCAGGCCCAAACATTTTGTTTCTGCTGTCACAATAAATTAGAAATGTTAAAATTTTCCTACATTTTGTATCAGGAAGTAGAGGAATGCAATCCTAAATTTTTAGATCAGCTCAAAAAAGATGAAATTGTGGCAGTTTGCTGGCCTGAATCTAGACAGAAATGTATGGAGCTAAATTGGGGCCATAAAGTTTGCTTAGTTTTTTTTCTTTAAATTGAAATATATGTTTGAAATTGAAAAAAAAAGAAAAAATGTTCAAAACTACATTTGAAATACAAAGTTTTCTTCAGTTTATAATATTTTTTCTGCTTTCTGTGAGGACAGGGCTTCATGACTGAAAAATATTTCCAGCTGTTGCATTCAGGAGCCATGGGAACTGAAAATGTCTTTACAATAGTATCGATATATTGTTTATGTGATTGGTTTTGAAACTTAAATGTAATAAAACCTGAATCAAAAAAATATTTTATTATCTTTTTTTTCCCATTTAAAATCTTATTCTTTTAAGTTTCAGAATTTGAAACTGAAATCTTTAAATTTCATTACATTTGAAAATTTCAGTATCAAATTCATTTAAGTTATTTTTTTGTTTCCAGTTTTTGACAACTTAAGCTTGGTTACAACTGGTTCACCAACAAAGCAAAAAATCTACAACAAAATGACTGTGAAAATAATAAATCAAGTGAAAAAGTGAATTCTTATAAGATATTAGAATGTTTCTGGCGATCAGTCTCACCTTACAGAAACCTTTTTTGATGGCGCTGAAATCTGGAAGGACATAATCCCTCATTACAGTGTTTTCTTCCCCTTTCATCCTGAAAAACAGAACAACAGAAAGTGAGATGGACCAAGACATTATGGGTTTTGGTTCCAGTAAAATATGGAGCAACATCGGTGTGCCTCACTGTGCAATCTCCATGTCCTTGTAGAACTGCTGAGAGACGTAGCAAACATCTTCCTTCACCTGGTTGATCACATACGTTTCATCCATCACGTGTAACTGACTGCAAAATTAAGAGAACACGCATCACTAAGGAGCTAACTGGGGCCAGAAAGTTAATTCATGGCCCAAATTTATCTTTGGAGATAATGTTGAGTAATAAAGTAATAAAGTCCTTTGTAAATTGGAACAAAATGATATGAAACTGAAAAAATAGTTTTGAACTTAAAAAATTTTTTAACTTTTTTTCCAATTTTATTGTTCATTTTAACTGATCACATAACTGTAGAATGCTGATTATATTTTAAAGACATAATCAGTTCCTATGGTTCCCGAATGCAACATCTGGGAATATTTTGTCGTATTATGATTCCACACTAATTTTTTCATCCCATACCAAAACAGCCACAAATTTAAAACTGAAACAACTCCTGAATCTGAAAAGTAGTTTTGAAGGGTTTTTTTTTGTTTAAAAATTTTTCAGTTTAAAAAAATTTTAAAAATTAAACTCTACGGCACCAATTTGACTACATACATTTTTAAATAGAATTAAATTTTCAAAAATAATTCTACTGTTCCACCCACTTCATCTCATCTGAGGTATATTTGCAAATTAAGAAAATAATCTTGAATATGAAAAGTACTTTTAAACATTTATTTCAAAATGTTTCAGTTTCATACATTTGGCACCAATTTAGGGCCATACTTTTTCCATTCTGCTATCATTTTTCAGAAACAGTTCCACAGCAGTTATGAACCTTTTTCAGTTTTTTTAGTGTAAAAATATTATTATTTTTAATTATTGTTATTGTTATTATTATTATTAATATTATATTATTATATAATTTAAAATCGGTTTTTTACAGTTTAATTTTTGTCAGTTTTAAATACTTCTTTTCAATTTCATATCTTTTTATTTTAGCCAACTATATGGTGCCAGTTTAGCTCCATACTTTGTTAATGCGCTTTGTCATTTTTCAAAGCTAATTCCAAAGTAGTTTTGAACCATTTTTCAGGGTTTATGTAAGAATATTCAGTTCAAATCCTTTTTTTATAGTTTAGAATTTCTTTTCTCAATTTCAAATATATATATTCTTTTTTCAACTTTATATATTTTGTTTTCCAGCTTCAAAAGTTTTTTATTTTTCAACAAATTTTTGAAGCCAATTTAGCTCCATACATAACACTTAAACAACACGAGTTGCTGCTGTAAGAATCGCTCTCCGTACCGATATGAGATTATCTCCTTCAGGTGATTTGTGAGCAGTTTCCCTCCCACATTGATCCTGAAAGGTGAAACAAAGAGAGAAGCTCCTGTTAGCGCCCCCTGGTGCTGCTCTCCGTCTCATTTCCTCTAAAGGTCGCTGCTCTCTGACCTGCGTATGCCGTCCTTCATCTTCTTACTGCGACAGTAGGGCACGATGTGGGTGAAGGAGAAACCGGAGTCGACCACCAGGCAGCAGAGCTCCAATGGCTTCGTGCTGAAGTAGTGATGAGCGCTGAGTGACCCGGCTGGAGGACAGCAAGGAGATTTTAGCCAAATGTTACAGGTACAAACCATAAAACAACTAAATTAGAAAGAATATGTCATTTTGATCACAATCGTCCATCAGTTTTCTATTGCTTTTGTTTACAAGCGGAATAACAAACTGATAGGCTTTTTAACAAATACTTTTTCCCTCTTTTTTTTTTTGCTTTTACTTGAGTAAAAATAGATTAAAGTAGTTCTATTCCTACTTGAATGCAATTTTTGGGTACTTTACTCTCCACTGTTAATGACTAATCAATTACTAAATTAGTTGACGATCGGTTCAATAATCGATTAAAGCCACCGGTCTGTTGAATATTCGACTGACTCAATGACGAAAAGGAGTCGGGTGGATTTTTAGATTAACTTTAGTGGATTAAGAAAGAAAGAATCATACTAATACAGTCGTAACTCAGCTAACATGCTAACAGTTCATTTTCGGAGGGAGAGCCAGAAACAAAACTCTTCTTCTTTCCTCAAAACTCCAGGCTCCTCCTTCACTAGTTCCAGAGCATCATGGGATACGCAGTCCGCTTTGCCAGAAACTAACTATTAAATGGCAACTAAATCTATGAAACAATTCCAACTAAAATATTTACACTAAATTATAATATACCAAATAATAAGTCCTGAGCAAATTCTAGTTAAATCAAACAAATTCCAGCTGAGACTCACCGTTGATCCGCAGAGCCGACTGGAACTGGTATTCCTCAAACAGGATCTCGTTCATGGACTCCTGGATGGAGGAGAAGTTGAAGTACGGCTCTGTGATGATGATGCTCGTGTCTGGAAACTCCACCTGCTCAGAGAGAAAACACCCTCAGCTGCAGCTTCTAAAAAACAGAAATTATTCAGAGGTTTTCTCTTTGTGGGTAAAAATGAAGCAGCACAAACAAACCTTAAACATCTCCTTCCCAAACAGGTGATCCCACACTTTTCTCTGGACATCCCAGTTGACCAAGTAACCCTGCAGATCCAGAGAACATATTACCTTCATTTTGTTATTTTCTTGTTAGTAGCACCACATATTTTCAGATTTATGCTGACCTTCTGAAAGGGCAGGATATAAAAGAGACCCGAAGGATCTTTGATCTCATCCAGCTGGTTGGCTGTGAAAGTTTTTAATCTGGACGTTTTCGAGCGAAACTGACAGTTTGGGATTACGCTGAGAGGAAAGGAAAGAAGTCAGGATTATAACTGCTACATAAAACAAACCTCATTTTAATTACTTAGACATCTGATGATCATATGCGGGGATCCTCAGGGCTCCATTCTCGAGTTACTTTTATTCAATATGTAAAGTTCAGGTTATGAAGAAGAATGTCATCTCTCATCATACCTATGTTGATGATTGACATCTTTTTAGATCTGGGTCGCCACATGATCACAGATATTCACAGTTTGTCCTCCAGATTAATTCTTAATTAAGTTTTAATCCAATTCCATTTATTTAGATGGCACCAATTGACAACAATTGTCATACTTTACAGAAAAATAATTTCTATTTACTTTATCCTAACTATCAAATAGTACAGTATGCTCTTCTTAGTTGAGTTTAGGTCTGGGCTTTGACTAGGCCCTTCTAACGCATGAACGCATGATGTTCAGTGCTGTTCTCTAAATAACTGAACCAAACTGACTTTAATTTGTTTCCATTTTCATTCATTAACCCAAGGGTAAAATTACGATTCGGACATTCCCAGAAGTAGTTGAACTTAAGATTTCAACTACTTAACATTTGATTAATGACTATTGTACATAATAATGAATATCAATCAGTTTAAAAACATGATAAAGCGCTGGACAGACACGTTTATTCAATAACTAATAATAATGTTTTCGTTTGTAGCCGTGTGCTCACCTGACTTTGTCCTGACTGTAACCGATCTTCGCCCAATAAGCTCCGTTATCCAGAACCAGCGTAGCCATTCCGGAGCCTCTGATTCAATAAATCATCACTTTATTTTTATTTATCTACTAATTTACTAACCGCGACACATTTTGGGATTTCCGCGAAAAAAAACTTGTCCGTATGGAAACATGACTCTCCGTTGGTTCCGCTTCTCTATTTTTCTGCAGCATGATCGCCTTTTTTTCAGTCGAGGCGCAAATGGTTGAGACACTTCATTCATTGCATGAGTTATAATTATAAATGTTACTTTATTTGTTTATTTTTTAACTTGCTTGAATATGACTGACCCGGGACAGGTTGTTCTGTTCTCACCTAACGGTCTAAACCTGTTTATGTCCATATTCAGAGTGATAAGCAGCAGCGAGAACCATGAAATGTTATCTACATGTTAACTATTGGGAGAAAAAACCCTAAAGTTTTATCCTACAGTCACAACTTAAACCTGTGACGTTTGCTCAACTCTGCTGGTACTTCAACTAGAAATGTGCTTTAATTGGGAAAGACTCACGTCTTCCTCAGGCCTGGTATTAACTTACTGATCTAATAAGAAAATCACAAACCATTCCTAACTTTAGAGAGTGGATGAATTATTTTAAATTATTTCATAAATCTTTATGTCTAGTGAAGTCAAAACATGCGTTTAAGTTGTCCAATTTTTTGAAACATTTCATACTTTGATATGCTGCCCTGTTGTATATATATATATATATTTTTTTCATTTTCTTCTGTATAATTTGTCTTTATTGATTTTATTTTATTTTCTTTTTCTTTTCCTATGTCCTCGTTGCCTGGCTCTGTTGATACTTTGTTCTGTGATCTTATAATGTATACATTACGGTACCTTTATGGAGCTGAGTGTATGTTTATATTATATAATAAAAAATAATAATAAGAAGAAAATCACCATAACAACAATTAATTTCCCCAGGTCTGTTGATGTTTCTGTAACACTGCAGAAACTTTAAACCAATTATTATTATTATTGCAACACCAGCTTGGTCAATAGTAATCAGAGTTGGATTTTTATGCTGTTAGCTTAATTGCTGAAAAAAGAACGAATATGTCAAAAACAACATGGCTGCTGTTAAATACAGTAGAGGATCTGTGATGCTGTGGGTCCACATCATTCATGAAGTCTTTGATGTTAAACAGTTAAATTAAAATCTGGTGGAGCCAGGTGGGTGGAACCTTTTATTAAGCTAATTTTCTTGTTTGTTGAACACTTCAAAAAAAAACTTGCAGAATGTAAAAAAGGTACTTAATTTACATGACCTCCTTCAAATAGCTTTTCTCCTCTTATGTACAGAATATTTACATAATCTTTCTCACACTTAGCAGAGGAGATGATAAGCTGGTTACACAGACAAAAAGATGTAAGCAGAAACTAAATCTCAAGTTATACTTAATGTAGAAAATTGTTTGTTCTACCTGTGAGCTTTAAGTTGCATAGAACAAAATGATATTATGCTATTGTAGCAAATGATCTAGTAACATATATCTGATAAAAATAAACGAGAAAGAAATGAAGAAAAGATAAATTGATGGAATATGGATATAAACTGGTATTCTTCACTCAGACAAATTAATACACGTTCAAATGGTTTTATCACATAATTTAAAATAAAACAAATTAAAAAGAAAAAAAAAGTTTTAAAAAATATTATTTACAAAAAATCCAGACCAAAACAAATGAAGTAGCTCAGATGGACGAGGTTCATTAAGAAGTTTGCTTTTACAGACAAACTATAACTGTGGCAGTCAGTGATTATAATAATGAATAAAACCTACAAAAGAAAAACAAAAAAAGACTAAAACTGCTGAGAATATTTTCTGTTCAGATCAGAAACAGGAACATTCACAAAAAAAACAAAAGAAAGTGGTAAAATCCTCTTCAAACTCCCAGAACATCTTGCTGCGCAGCATCCTGTCAGCTCGTCGCCATGGTGACGCCGTCAGTGGGAGGAGCTGCGGTCGTTGGCGATGTCCTGCAGGCGGCGCAGCAGGGTGGTGTGGCTGTCGGGACAGACCCGCTTCAGGGACGCCTCGTCCTCCAGCGGGATGCTGCGCTTCCTGCTGGGCGTCTCTCCGGTCCGGATCATGCTGTTGATTTCATGGAGGCGCTGCGAAGAACCGACACCAATGAGACGGAGGCAAAGGAATATCTACTGTATTTAACCGCCGGTTCGGATTTAAATCGACGGAAAAAGTCAACGCGTGAGACACTTTTTTTTTTGTACCTTAATGCGACCTGTATGGAAGCCCATTTTTGCCATGAAAAAAAAGCTAAAGAGGAAGTCATAATTATGACTTTCAAAATCATAATTTCAAAAAAATCATAATTTCAAAGTCATAATTTCGACTTGGGCCCATTTCATAATTATGAAATGGGCTTCCATACAGATCCCTTTTAATTAAATTACGACTTTAAATGTCATAGTTATGACTTTCAAAGTCATAATTTCGACTTTGAAAGTCATAATTTCGACTTTCAAAGTCATAATTATGACTTTGAAAATCATAATTTCGACTTTCAAAGTCCTAATTATGAAATGGGCTTCCATACAGATCACTTTTAATTAAAAGCTCCAATTGGACAACATCTTCAAAATCATGAGATATGCTCCGCTGTTAGCATCCATGTTTACTTCCGCGAACACTGAGCTTCTTCTTCTTTTGTATGACGGGGGCAAACACTGATCACGTTGGCTGCGCGTGACACTATTGTGCCCTCTACTACACATGCGGGACACTTTCAGGTCGTTTCACAAGAGATCGCATACAAGACACCTGAGTGAAGTCGCCCCCCCACCTTCTTCAAATCAGACAAAATTGGTGTCAATCAACTCGGCTACGTTTGTGCTGGTTTGGCTTTGAAGATATTAATGAAAGTGTAAAGGTCAAAAGGTCAACCAGCCCCGCAAACTTTTATGAAATCAAACTTTCTTTATATCTTTAAAATGATAGCGGCACAAATGAACATTTTTGCTGTACAAATGTTTGACACCAACTTTGTCTGATTTGAAGAAGGTGGGGGGGCAACTTCACTCAGGAATACAAGACGCATGTAGCTGGAAGTATGGAAGCCCGTTCCAGCCACTCTGATAAAATATTTTTTTAATTAAACTATCTCAATGAGACCTGTTGTCCATCAGTTAACCCTTTTACGCCCAAGTTTTGAGTGTCTTCCTATAAAAATCTTCCTTATTTCAATTGTAAGTAGTTCTTTAAATGTCCTGTGAGATGATTGACTTACCCATGTATCCATAACAACCGGAACTTTCAATATCCAGCAAGTTATTATTACACTCTCTGCAGCTGCAGCTGCGAAATTTCCGTATTAACCCAATACTTGCTGGAAAGTGCAAGTATTGCGGTTTCTTTCAGAAACGGTTGGAATTTTTCAGATAGCGCTACGTGTGGCGGAATTACGGTACTGCAAATTCAGACATGTCGGCGCCGAAGGGTTAAAATGACGGAAAATTAAAAAGTCTGGCGTGACCTCTGGACGGTGACGGCCTCTGCTGGGTCTTACGTTGGGGGGGCTGGTGCAGATGTAGTAGGACATGCGGTCCCGGTGGGTCGGCGAGGGGGAGGAGCCTGTCCTGTGAGGCGAGATGTAAATGGAGTGTTTGCTGGACAGCAGCATCCGACGAGGGGAGCCTGTCCTCAGGGTGGGGTACGGACACAGAGGGGGCGTCTCCACCTGCAGACAAGATGAACAGAACAGCACAGGTAAGATACAAGGCAGGTGGCTTCAAACGTTGACTCAATAGGAGAGAAACAAGAGATAAAGTCTCTCTTTTCCTTCAAAAGAGCTGAAACTCATATTTAGGCACCGATTTTTCTTTTTTAACATTAAAACCTCAGCATTTTCCAAATAATTGGTTCCGAAAACTGAAAACTGTAGCTAATTTTTCATGGGTTACGACCGATAAACCAATGAGGAACCGCGTACCCCTGCAGATGGTGAGCTTGGCGAGTATCTCAGAGCAAAGCTTGTCATGTGCTTGATGTAGACGTTGTTGTAGAAGAGGATCAGATCTCCTCGTTGGTCCTCTTCCACGGAGGAGAAGTTTCTGTCGCTGGTCGGAGTGGAGGCAGCGCCGTCAGGCTGCGGAGCCAACAAGCTGCTGCTGGAGCGGATAGGAACGGGGCTGATGTCGCCACCTGCTGGCGGAACATCAGAGGGACACTAAGTCAAGAGAAATTAAAATTTAAAAGGACGATTTTATAGCTTTTTTCCCCCTTGATCAAAGTTTCAACATTTGTTAGATTTTCAGCTGTAATGGTTCTCTTTCACACTTCACTGTGTCAAACAATTCAAACCTTTTGAAAACTTGTACTCCTCCTCACATGTAGGGTGAGGAGCACCAAGAACCACTGAAGGAAATCACATGAAAACCTCTGAAGAAGACACTGAGCGCTACTTCCTTCATCATGAAGTGTAAATAATAATGGAGTAGTGTCAGATGAGGGAATCTGAATCTGAATCTCAGCGTGTCCTGGTTCTCCCCTCCTCCTGGTGGGACCTGAACTCCTCACCAGGGAGGCTCCATCAGAGACATCGTCCCTCCAGGTGTCCTGGTCTCCCCTCCTCCCGGTGGGACCTGAACTCCTCACCAGTTGAGGCTCCATCCTGACCAGATGCCTCAACTGGCTCCTCTGGACATGGAGGAGCAGCAGCTCGACTCTGAGTCCCTCCCTGATGACTGAGCTTCTCTCTCTAAGGGTCCAGCCTCCCTGCGGAGGAAACCCATTTCAGCCGCTTGTATCCGTGACCTCGTTCTTTCGGTCACGACCCAAAGCTCATGACCATAGATGAGGGTGGGAACGTAGAT
>CAEGAF010102858.1:0-49541 GCA_903067075.1 Micropoecilia bifurca
AATAAACAACAAAAAAAATAACTTTTTTTTATTTAAAAAAAAAAAAAAAAAAAAAAAAAAAAAAAAAAAAAAAAAAAAAAAATAAAGAAATAAAAAATAAAAAATAAAAAAAAGAAAGTGTTTTTAAGGAATATTGTTTTCATGCTGTGCCCTGTGCTGCCCCACCGGACAGATCTGACTCTCAGCTAGTTGAAGACGGCACACAGGAAATGGTTTTTGTTGTTGTCAATGCTACGCTATTTGGTTTTACAGGAAAATCCTTCACCGATATAAAGAACTCTTAAGACGGAGCAGACTGTGCTCAACAAATTCTGATCTTTTGGAGAAGAAACTAAATTAAAAGAAACAAAATCAATTAGTTGCACAGCCCAAAAGGGCTTCATTTACACAAGATGCTATGAATGAGGATCAGCTTTTACTACCTGGACACCAAACTCCTGAGAGAAACACAGTATTCATAAGACACCAGAACAGCTGGTTGCAATAGATTTCTTTGCTTCTTATTTATGTTATTGAGCTGCCAAATAAATACAACTAGCTGTTATGAAGCTAAAGGATGGAAAGGTACAGCATGACAACAGAGGGGGGCTAAAGGCTCACATCAAGACAACCGTGGAGATCCTCTCTGCCATATGTTTGTCTCCATCTGGATCGACGAGTGCGTTTCTCCGTATTTTTCACGCATCCACTCCCGTGGGCGACACTTGTTCTTGTCATTTACTTTAAACTGAAGACATAAGATATTTTTCCCCTCCTTTTTCAGTTTTATCACTAACAATATGCCAAAGCTCACATCATGTTTGCCGTAACCTATTCATACCGACGATTGGTTTATTTCCTCAATCTCCCTTCGTCTTTTAACTCATCCTCATAATCAGTTGCTTGTGAGTTGGGCTCTGGCTTGAGCCGCCTCTCTCTGCTCACACCTCCTCGTTTAGGCCATCAGCTGCTGGTATAAACCACTCCATCACCAGAAGATGCTTTCAGCTAAATGGATTTTACCCCTGCTTTTTTCAGCTCTCTGTCGGTGACGATCAGCGAGGGCTTTGTCAAACCAAACATTGTTATTACAGTAAATATTTTGAATTTTTCTGATGGTTATGTTAGTCTGGTGTCCTTTTGCGCAAATATGACGACTAATTAACCATAAGCCATTTCAAAATAAAGACAAAATGGCTGCTGAGTAATGTAGGAAAACATCTGCAACTCGTAAGACTCTGAATATCATCAGCTTCACTGCAAAACGGCCAGCCTGGCCTCATCCATTCAAAAACACTACCTTTTAAAAGGCTAAAGCAGCCATTGCGTCTACCATCATGATGAAAGGTGAAGTTTAATAGTAGTTCTTACCTTGGCAGCATTGTCAACGAGCAAGGTGCTGACAAGCAAATATGGAAAAGAAAAGCTTCGTCAGCTCTCCCACAGAACCTTCACAACTGCAAACCAGACACAATCTGCAAACCCGTACATGTGCCAGCAAGTGGAACCACAGCCTGAAATCTGCAGATGCTCCTGGGAGGTTTGGAGGAGGGTGGGTAAGTCAGCGACAACCTTGGGAAAGCTCGCCAAAAAAAAAGTGTTATGGATCATATTTTCTGGTTTTATGCAGGTCACCAGACCATCAAAGGGTTAAAAACTAACTGGGCTGCCATTACAAACGTGCACAAAGCTTTGTCAATATGCTACTAATGCAATTACAATATTAAAATCACAGGTGAATAAGTTTGTTCACACGATAAGTGATTAAAAACAGGCAGTGCCACGATGTTCCAACTACTTCCTGTTGTCTTCTTTGTGGTTTGCAGCAGTGGCAACATCCGGTCGTTAATGTTGTGTTTCAAATGGCGTGAAAAAAGTGTATAAAAATCAATTTTGATGCGGTCACAACTAAACCCCCTCATTTTAACACCAAAACTTTTTTTTGATAAAAAAACAAGTGTTTTTTTTATTTATTTTTCTTAGTTGGCATGTTTCCATCAATCAAATTTATTTTTCATTGTCAAATTGCACAATTATGCAGTTAAAGGAAAAGCAGCTACAGAGACAGACACACGCCTACATCTAAACACAATTTATGCAGACCAATCAACCCAACAGTCGTGTTTTCAGCCAGTGAGGAACCCAGAGAAAATCCACACAGGTGTGAGAACAAGCAACGTCAATGCAGAGACTCCCCAGGTCCTTCTCCCACTATGATTCAGCAGTGCTTTGATTCCCTTATGTCATCTAGGCGTTCTAACTGTGTTTGTCATTAAACTGATGTGGATAAACACAGGTGATCTGGATAGAGGCAAACTTAGTTTTGGTTGGGTGTTGTGCTCAGTCAATTCTCCCCTCAACACCTCAAACTTTCAGTTAACATGCTTGAGGAGACATAATGTTTAAGTTCTTGCTGTCAGATCCTATATATCGCCTTCATCACCTTCCTCTCTAGCTGTCGATGAAGGTGGATGCTCTTTTTCTCTGCTCCCTCCATAGGCGCTGTTTGCCCTGCTTTGCTCTCTGCTCTGTGTCGTCTCTTTAGAGCCTCTCCAACTCGTCGTCTTCGCTGGCATGTTGTCTCTAAATGTTGCTAGTAGGTGCAGAGGTTTGTTTTGCGCCCGTTAAGATGCAGTGTAGGATATTTTCCCCCCTCACCTTCCCTTCCTGATGTCTTTTCCTCTAATTAAAATAAAGGGCAGCCCCTCTGCAGTCGCCTATCTTCCTTGCTTTTCTTTCATCTTTTATTGGATGAGTTGTATTGAACAATTTTTTATTTCCTTTTTCCTTTTACAGCACTTTGGACTGCACAGCAAAGAGCCGCAGGATCTCAGAGAGACGTGTTGTTTATTAATCGTTGCAGTGTTGCAATCACTGGCATATAAACTAAATTTAATAATTTACTTTTAATGTGACTGGCCTTTCTGCACAAATAGTTGCTCTTACAAGAATTATTGTCCCTCCTCCAGCCTGCAGGGTATGAAATGTGTGCAAATAGCAGAAGTGAGATGTTGACGTATTCTCTGAGGATAACCAGTGACGGTTCTTTACCAAAAGGACAGAATCAGGGCTCCAGCTCATCTTGTCCTCCAAAAAGGACTACTTTCCCCATTCCTGGCACGAGCTCAAGCTCACTCAAAGTGGATGATAGAGTCCAACACAGTTGTCACTTTGTCTTTTCCTGCAGCTCATGGATATGCATCAGTGCAATGCCAAGGTCTGACTGAGCACCTGAGTGGAGCAGGGATGTCGCTAAAGCTGACGATGGAGACAAAGTGATGCAAAGAGCTGAAAATCAACATTTCTGAGTGGGCATGAGAATGTAGCATCACACTTTGTTTGATGGGAAAGTACTTAAAACAGCCAGCGTCAGTGTATTTCATTTAGATTTCACAGAGTGGATTAATTTTGTTCACCTGTGTTCAGTTTCCTTTATTCTGAAGCTCCTTAATAAACGCCCAGTCATGACCGTATACCATGATATATGGTATATGGTATATGGTCTCATTGACTACGTCAATGAGACTACTCCATGAATGTGTCAAAAAACAAACAGCTATTTACTCTTCAGTTTTTAAAAATAACATGTTAAATTCCATTTAATTTTTATCTGGTTTAAATAATCAGTCTGAACAAGCTGAACAGAGAAGTCATCAACTTTTTCTCCACAGTAAGAAAAACTGCTTACTGTTGCCCCAGTATTGTCTGACGTATAAATCCATCCATCCAGAAACGATGGATTTAAACAACTTTTGAACGATTCGTCTGCCCTGACCTGAACCCTCGGTCTCACAACATCCTCATGGCCCTCAACTGCGCTCCAGCTTGTCCATAATCAAATGTTTCAAGGTTTTGATGTCAGTTTGGAGGATGGATCCAGGTACTGATGCTGCATTTTAGACTTTAGGCCGGAATTACAAGCAACACGTCAGCCGAAGCTTTGAAAACGAGGAAACGAGACGATGCTCTGCAGCGAATTCACTCCTCGATTCATTTGGTTTCTTTCATGACGTTCTTGTGAAGTTGAAATTGTCTAGATCAAATGGTCTGGTGTGGGAAGTGTAATCTGTCAAATTGGCAACGGGCCGTCAGATTTTTAACAATTTTGTCTAAAAAGAATGAGCAGAAATTTCCGTCTCTACATTTGAAATCCTGGTAGAGAAGTAAGCCTCACAATTTTCACCTGTATCTACAGTGAATGGTAAGCAAACTTTCACACTTTTCAATAGTCATTTTCTGTTTTGCCACATAAAGCCTCAACTTAAATAGCTTAAGGAACATTACATAGATAGGGTTTTAGAAATACTTTTGCGAATGACCAGCAGTTATTTCCTGTATTGCAGTGTTTTTTTTAATATAACAGCATTCATATGTCCCTTGGCTGTGGTAAGAATTTATTCACGTCTTATTCAGTTTTTATCAAAGAGGAAAGTTCATGGTTTTCATCGTGGACAAAGAATCATCCACAGTAAAAGCTCTCCTGGAGACACGCTGTGCTTACAAGTACCAAAATACAAAACACCAAATGCAATAAAGTAGACCTGTCATGATAAAATTGCTGGTGGCCTCTGTAGTCTCTTAGTCTTTTATTATACTTACTTTAATACAACAGTTCCTGCTTTATCAAAGCTGCTGTGATGCTTTTTTTCTTTTTTTAAAAAGCAATGAAATTACTTTTCTTTCTTTCTACAATCTTCTTCCAGCCTTACAAAACCTTGAACTAACCAAAGACCTTTGTGGAATATTTACACATGAACCTAAAAGCACATCTTTTAGGTCTTCAAAGCTAAAAACGACCCCCTGTCTCTTCATCAGACCTGGGAAGCTCACAAACCACCGTTTACCACAGGCGACATCACACATTTTAATGCTTTTAAAACCATGAACAACAAATTTCCTGAATCAAAAGCTAAACAATCCCGTTGTGCTCATTAAAATGAAATAAATTTGTTCTAATTCGAGCCGTAAAATCTCTTTGTGCATATAAAAGGTTTATTTGAGCGACTCTGATGACACCTACACTACGTTCGATCATGTCAGCGCAGCATAGTGGATGGAAAATAATCTCTGTGAAATAAATGTCTCTGTGCTATACCTCGAGTAATAAGGTGTAGGCTGAGACAGCAGGATGGTGTCCAGAAGCTGTGCACATTAAAATACCTGCAATCCTCTGGGACTGTCTGATAAAATAACTATAAATACTGCCGTCTCCGAGGGGAGGGGGAATTTACTTATGAAGGAAGGAGCTGCTGGTTCTTTGCAGAAATTTGCAGTTAATTTAAAAAGATTGCAGTCCACTCTGCTGGGTATACAGAATGAATGTCATGTAAACTGAATTAGCCCTGTTAACCTTTCACTGCGCACCACTGTCCATGATGACTACTGGAGCTCATTTTGCAGCTTATATATAAAAAACAAACAAATCACAAAGGATATTGAATGAGTTTTTAAATGGAAAATCTGCTAACCTGCTCTACAGATTTAAAAACGACACAGTTGTTCTCCAACTACATCTTCATGTATGAAGTGCGAACAAGTTGAAATCTTGCCAGTTTTGCTTTAACATTATATTTAGTTTTCAATATATTCAGTCCTTTTAACTTATTTAATTACTAACTTTTTGAAAAATTTGAGTGTAAAATTAAACAAATGCTTTACATTTTTCTGTCATTTAGAGTAGGACAAAAACCACAGAGTTGGTATTATTAATTGAATTTCCCTTTTGGGAATCAATACATTTTCTTTAAAATTTGTTGTTGTGCAAATTATGCTTTTCCGAATATATATGATTATTGGGGTAAAAGAGAAATCAGAGAGTCTGGAGGGGACAACAAAACAATGGTGAAAAGGATATGGAAAACAGAAGAATCTGACAGGAAAATAATAAAAACTGTCTTGCTTTTCTCTGTGTGGAAGGCGATTAAATGACATGAAAACCAGGTGAAATAAACTCAAGGGAAGGAACGACTGACTGATTAACACCAACTGGGTTGCAGTAAGAGAAGTACCATGTTATAACAACATACCTAAGCATGCGTAGCTTCACCGTTTCTTTACCATCTGGAAAACTGCACATCTTCAGAAATTTTAATTTGCTTCTTAATACTTAATACGTGCTAAAGATTTTAACAGTGGGGCAATTACATGACAAGTCTAACATTGTACTTAAAGCTCATCTGATCAGACGGTTTCAATTAACTGCGTGGAGACGAGCAAAACTTTTTTGAACGATTAAGCAATTAGCATTAGCTAAGCTGATTACAAAAAGCTTACTGCTCCAGTGACCAATAGGGTCGGCCTGCCACTATGAACATCAGCTTAAAGGGTGAAATAACCTTGACTGTTAGGATGAAACCACAATCTGCAGACCAAGCTCTGGTATTCCACGTCATACACAATATTCAATATCATCGGGCAAAATTCATATCGCTACTCTAAATGTCACGTGTTAGACCCGTGTAAGGCAATCGTAACGATAAAATTAGCTGTAAAGCTAACAAGTTTTAACAAAGTAAAGGTCAAAAGCTGTAATTCAAAGCCTCATGAAGCGTGTTTTCAATTTCATGAATGAGAAATAACTCTTAATAGAAGCTACAAATTATTATTATTATTATTATTACTGTCGTTTAAATTACCTTAAATTAGTGTAAATAAATTCAGATCGGCTCTTTTGGGATTTTTGATGAACACAAAGCTACTAATCAGGCACCAACTCTTGAGTTGTGACTGACGGTAGCGGCCGCATTGAACGGCGTTAATATTTAACATGATGCCTTAAATGCTGCTGCAGTTGCTTAAAAAAGCAGATCAGGGGTTTCTTCAGGTCTAACTTCTTCAGACCAAATGATGCTGAATCCTCTAGATGAGGAAGTGACTGAAGGCCGATAAAAAGAGAGCAGAAAACAGACTTCTCATGATTTACATTAAATACTCTGCGGATATTATCCTTTATTTGCAACCTTTACAGGCATGTCTGCAGATCACGTTGAAGAAATACGCTTCTTCTTTGTTGGCGTTAAAAGACTGTTGCTCTTTACCTTTGCTACATTTGCCACCTTCTTGTCTCTGGTTTTTATTTAGATATAAATCTTTAGCAATCTCTACTGCTGTCCTTTGAAGCTCCATACGGCCCAGAGGATCGAGCCTTTGAAGCCAGTTGACTTGGCAACCTCCGCTGTAATATCACGTTACAATCCGAGCTTAGAGAAAACAGATCACTTCTAATTGTAAAAAATAAAAAAGACATCTCAAGTCTTTTAAATGTCACATCTGTCAGCCAGTGGCAATATAAATCGGCCAATAGCGGACAGGGATTCATTTAGAGCCTTCTTTAGATTACTGCTCTTGTTGAGCCATCAGCCCAGAGTGCAAACTGTTTTATTCACCACTACATAACAAGGGCAAAAGAAATAATTGAGATGCTAGAACAAATATTGACGTGCAAATTTCTGCTTTTTACATAACTGGAACATTTACGACCAAGCGATAAGGAGTAATTTAAACATGCCTGCAGGATACTCGCATCTGCGTTTCCTTTCCAAATTACTTTAAAAAGGAAACTGAGGGGGAGGAGGGGGGGCTGTGTTATTGTTTTACTCTGATGAAAAGATATGTCCTCTAAGGACAGAGAAGCAAACGTCTACAGGATTTCTACTCATGCTGCTAAAGCACGATCACAAAAAGCCCAGTGACGTTCTCTGGCTTTTTTTTTTTATTTTATTTTTTATTTTAAACTTGCTCAGGAACTCCGGGTCACAGAATAACAAAAAAAAAAAACACATTAGTCGCTTTGACAGACACACAGTTTCCCCGCTCAAGAAGAAGTGAAAATAATTGCATTGCTCACGCTGCAGATTGTGACACCCTCAGGAGCCAGTGACACACACAATTTACTCAGCTGCGATACAAAATTAAATAAAGACAGCTAAAGTTTCTCTTCTCTTACAGAAACCCTTCAGGACTTCCAAATAACCTCCACTATCTTTGGCCCAAGAAGGAGGAGCAGAAGAAAGAAAGAGAAAGAAAGAAAGAAAGAAAACTCACCAGGTTACCAAGGCAACAGCTTGGTGAATGATGTTTTGCCCACAGTGTCTTAGGAAAGGACCGAGCATCATCACACTCATGAGAGTCGCCGAGCAGCGGTGAATTACCGCCTTCATTTGCACTCGCTACCTTTTCCATGGTCAGAGCAGTAAACAAAATGTCATCTTCAAGATGTGGAGTGGCTGTGGAAAGCTTTAATTACCGATATGTGTTTGCACCAAAAAACCCATTAGTGCTCCACCCTTTCATCCACACAACTCGCAAATGAACCAAGCGTGCCGAGTCACGAAAAAGTGCATCCACCGTCCAGCGGGAAACCCTTCGAGTCTATCTTTTCCAGCTTATCCGGATCCGCGGCGAAAAATACAGCCAAGCGCTGCCTTTTCCTTGAGGAACTAAAATTGCTTCTAGTGGTCTGCCAGCTTTAATCGGAAGTCATATATCAAATATTTGTATTCCGTTCTCACAGCCAAAAAAAGAAAATAAAAAAAAAATCAAGTTAGGGAAAAGGCAGTGACGATTCCTCACTGGACAAACAACCTTTTGGATATGTTTTACGGCTTTAAATACGACATTCATCATCGACACCGTTTCGGGTCTCGGATGTCTGACATTTGCAAAGTGTCTCATGACCTGCAGACATTCTGTCTCTGGTGTGCGGCCGGACCTAAAATTAAGATGTAGCCTCCTTGGGAAGGTTGACATTTGGAAGCTTTTCCGTTCGCCTTAAGCTCAGGCAGCACAAAAGAGACACAGTGTCTTGTGAAAGAACGCATAACCCTCGAGTTTTTTCTTTGTTTTTTCCGAATTTGTCACACCTCAACCCTCGAATTCAATGATTTTCATTAGATTTTATGTGAAGGACTAACAACAAGAAGCGCAAGACAGGGACGTGGAAGAAAAAGGGGTTTCAAGCATATTTACTGTTATTGCTAAATAAATCTAATGTAACCGGTGGCCTTCAAAAGTACAATTTTCAGATTTTAACCGTAAAACAGTTTGGACCACTAAATATCACCGGTCGTAGTTTGACAAAGTGGTAAAAAAAATCAAGTAGAATTAATGCAGGGCAAGGAAAATGCAATATTACATTCCCTGAGCCTGCAGTGTAATATGTATTTAACTTGGAGAAAAATGGCTGCCCACACAAATCAATACATAATGAGATCAATCCCTGCTGTAACTACAGCGTGGATGTGCAGGTTTCAAAAGTTACGCTAAAAAATACAGGCGTAAAGGATTTTAACTGCGGATTTATTATTTTTAGAGAGTCATTATGCGATTGTGATTTCTCACTGCCTTCCTTCTAAAGAACCGCACAGCGTGAGGCTCTGGATGCGGTGACAATGGCTTCTAAGAACGCTTAATATTAGAGAGGGAGGGCTCATGAATTCATTTAAAACCTAGGCCGCTAAATCCCGAAAAATGTTCCTCAAATTTACATTCCTTTCATCATGTTTTGAAGAATGCAATCCCACCACCGTGAAAAAAGCTCCAAATCTCAGTACAGAATGGGGGGGAAAAATAAAAAATGACAAGAATATGTTAAATCGGGCCGCTGGGGAACAAGACGATGATATTTTCTGCTTGTGTTTGTTTTTATCCCTTTAATTTATTGAGATGTGCATCTTCAAAAAAATAAAAAATAAAATCCTGCAGATCAAGACTCTTCTGTTTCTGTGCAAACTACAGGAATTGTACTTCTGGATGAATATTTGTCCAGGAATACAGCAACTACGGTGTCAAGACAACACAATAACCAGCTTGTATACAAAGCTAATTGTTCCTATATGAAAGGAGATTGAATGATTTGTTTAACATAAATGCTGAAAGCAATGAGACAGGAGAATAAACGAAGGGAGAAAAGGTTATTGAAATTCCAATAATAATCCAAGACAACAGAAGTAAACACAAAGTTCAGTTTTTAAATGAAGGTCTTTACAATTAAGGGGAAAAATCCAAACCCTTGGATCGGGTCGGGTCGCCCTTGGCAACAACTGCAATTTAATGTCTTGCAATAACTTGGCGATGAGTCATTTGCAGCTGTGGAGGAAGTTTTGCCCACACCATCTTCACAGAATTGTTGTAATTTAGCCACATTGGGGGAGTTTCCCGGCACCAACTGCCTCTTTAACGTCATGCTGCAGCGTCTCAAAAGGAGTCAGGTCAGGAGTTTGACTAGGCCACTCCAAAGTCATTTTGTTTTGCTTCAGCCATTGAGAGATGGACTTGCTGGTGTGTTTTGGATCATTGCCCTGCTGCAGAACCCTTGTCAAGTTTCGTCTTGAGGTCCTGATCAGATGGTCGGACGCTCTTCTTCGTGATGTTTTGGTCGTCATCGTGGCTCCATTTTCTTCCAGTCCCAGTCCCACCACTATGTTTCACTGTTGGTATGATGTTTGTGTTTTTGTTTGAAATGTGGTTTAACTTTCACACCAGATGTAAGGCACCACATGCCTTCCAAAGGCCTCTGTCTCATCAGTCCAGTGAACGTTTTCCCAAAAGTCTTGGGGATTATCAACATGTGTTCACGAAAAATTAAAGCAATGATCTTTTTGCTCAGCTGTGGTTTTGGAACTGTCATGCAGAGTTCCAAAAACCCAGTCTCCTTCTTATGGTGGAGGCATGACCTCCGACCTTAACTGAGGCCAGTGAGGCTGGCAGTTCTTTAGATGTTCTTGTTGAGCCTTTTGTAACCTTTTCGATGAGTCGTCTCTGTGATCACACTTGGGCTTTGGAGAGGCAAACCTTTTGGGGGCAAAATATGGGCTTTTGAATGACGCATAACTTTTTATGAACTGTGCCACGCTGGAGCCAGCTGCAGACTGTTCAAACAGACATAAACAAATCGTCGTCTTCCTACTGCTACTACTACTTCCTGTAGTCGTCTTCAGCATTTTTGCCAGTGATATTTTGTTGGGCAGGTCTTATTTATGTGATGTCTCAATTAAGAGCAAGTGTGGTATTAATCAGGGCTGGTTGTGGCAACAGACAGTGTGTGATAAACCTACAGCTACGTTTTAACATGGAGGGGCAAACACTTTTTTTACACAGGGCCATATAGGGTTAGATTTCTTTCTCTTAATAGTAGATACCTTCATGTAAAAGTTGCAGCTTACGCTTACTTTTCCTGTCTGTGATTGATGTTTCAATTGGCCATCAGTCAAACACTTTAAGTGTGACAAACATGCAAAAATTAGGAAATCAGGAAGGGGGCTAATACTTTTTAACTCCTCTGTGTCTCCACTTCTTTGTCTGCACAAACCCTGCATAGCTTTCTTTTTTATCTTGGATTGTTCCACCTCTCATCATCTGTTATCTCCCCTCAGAGCTCAGTGTTCAATGACTGACGTGATTGTGGTTCAGTATATGCGGGGCCTCTCATAATTACATACTGTTATCATAATCATTTAATGGCTGCTGCTGCTGCTAATTTAGCCCAGCGCCTGCTTTGCCAGAACAACGGAGAGGCACATAGAGACTTTCCAAGCTAGCTTCTCCCTCTTCTTGCCTTTTTTTTTCAGCATAAACATGAGACGTTTGTGGAGTGAATGGTAATAATATCGTCTTGCTCACGGAGCCAAAGCGCACACCCGACGCACAAAGAAGCACCAACAACTGTTTTTGTTGTTTTCTCCCCCCCCCAAACATAGAGGAAGATATTACTCTCATTTATTTCGTAATCACTTGAGATGCTTTGGTTTTTACTGCATCATGCCTCCATGTGCCTGAAGGAACAATAATGCAAATGCGAACCCCGGCAACAATCTGCCTCCATCTTTGCCACATTTCGTTTGACTGCACGTGTGCAAAGACTTCAAAGAACAGAGATGACAGTGGCTGGGGGGGAGGGAAAAATATTCATTCCCCTTAAAACATGAATGCATTCTGTAGGAACCACAAACTGCATTGTATATTAATTGGGTTTTATGTAATAGACCAAGACAAAGTATAAAGTGCATTTTTAATGGCTTTTCAGGTTATTATGAAAATTAAAAAAAAAATCTGAAAGATGTGCTCTCTCCCCTGAGTCGACACATAGCAGAGCCTCCCTTTGCCTTTAGGCTCCCGGGTTCGTCCATCTCAAAACATTTCCAATTCTTCATTACAGAATAGCGTAATGCTGTTCTATCATGTGACCCAGACGTTTACCTAAATCTTTCCATTGCAGCTCTGGCTGTATGTTTTGTTTTTCACTATTTGGCCACCGGAAGGTAAACCTCAAGTCTTTTGCAGCGTCTAATACGTTTTCTTCCATGGATACAATGTATTTAGCTCCATCTATCATCCCATGAATCCTGGTCTACATCCATGTTCCTGCTGAAAGAGTCTCCTCTTATTAGAACGCCTCCTAACGCATGCTTGCTGTGTTCCCCGACACTGCTTGCTATAAACATTTTTTCAAGAATGTCTTTCTTCCAACTACTGTTCCATCACTCCATGCTACTAAAATATGCTTTACGTAGCCTGAACATTAAATAAGACGTGTTTTTTAATACTTGTCTCATACAGAAGATCTAAGGAAAATGCTTGCTTGGTGGTCGTTAGTTTTCTCTAGGTTACATTAAAATAAGAGAAAATTATGGTGCGAATCAAGATTAGCAGATTTCCTGTGGCTGTAGTTTCCCTCCAGAGCTACTGAGCTCTGCTGCTCCTCCAGAGTCGCCATGGGTCGACGTTTTATTTTAAAAATAAAAGATTAAAAACCGGTGTTCTAACAATCTGTGCTACGCATGAATCCATCCCACCTTGTGGCAATGTCCATGCGCACATCGATGCTACGTCACAGACTGCTTACTCAGCAGATTTCCGATCAATACATCCTACCTGTGGAAGTTTTGTTTTGTCAGTTTTATTTAGTCAAAGATTAAAGTAAGCTTTATTGAATTTATTTTATTTATACCTGGCTTTATAACCCTGCCCCTATACTTTTGAATATTTCAGTTTAATAACATTTTTTTTTACTAAACTAGAGCATGTTGGTTGTGATATTCTGTGAGAATGAAGCTGTGATATTAGTGTATATTAATCATATCCTGTCATGACTGGATTGCAATGTGTCCACTGCAATCCAGTGGACACATTGTGGCTGCACTGAACTTGATAAAGTCATACAACATATTAATGTGCAAAAAAAGAGTTGCGGTGATCTGTATTTGTAGATGTCTGTTTAATTTAATTTCAATAAAAATCAGTTTCCCCGGTGTGACGCTGTTTTATTCTTACAAAAATCTTTTTTTATAAAGGTAAGATACTCTAATAAAAGGATTAGTGCAAACATCTGCGATAGCTTTTCATTTTAAACGGGAAGGATATTCAGATGAAGGAAGTGATATTTTTATGTTTTTGTCGCGTATATAAATTGCTCCAGAGCTATGCTAAGCATAACTATTAAGCTTCCACTTCAGTCCCGTCAATCAAATAATGTTATTAACACAGCCTGCCGTGGTTTTCGGTTTGTAAACATGGCGGTAGCAGTTTTGCAAGTGTTGCAAAACCGACAGATAGACTTTGCTATCTATCCGTGCTACGGTAGGACAATCTGACAAAGTTGCACAGATAGTCAGAACACCGGCTCACACTTCACCGTTATGCACCACATTGTGCCAGTCTATCACATAAAATCACTGTAAGACACATTGATGTTTTTGATACATGCTAAAACTTCAAGAGGTGTACTTTAAAAAAAAATCTTCCAGAAAACCTTCCATCTTTTGAACAGTGATGTTAGAGCTTCAGAAAGATCTGTTCAGTCTGCTAGCTTGCTTACAGCGGGCAAGAAATCTGAACAGCATTTTGTTCCCCACACAACAATTTAGTGTGAAGGAAAACATGGCGGTAATTTGGGGATAGGGGGGCGGGGGGGCTCCATATGTCCAAACTGGCTAAGCCATTTGTTGTGGTCACACTCATGAGTCCAGGATCATCATGGTTGGTGCAGACTGAGAGCGGCCCGTGCGGAACACCATACGGCTGTGTGTTCTGTCACACTGAAAGGTGTGGCGACAACAATGGAGAGTTGCAGAAGGGGAAAAACTGCCTAAAACATTTGCAAGCGGAGAACCTGGGCGGAATTCTCCCATAACCTCAAACTGGACGGTGTCCAGTAATTAGATCGAGAAAGTGGCCTCTGACTCTGGCTGGTTGAAAATCAGGGAAAAGATTAAGCTAAAATTCGAGCAATAGCGCAGCTCCCTCTGATGTGCGGGCTACATTTTAACCTCTGTACACTTCAGACTGAAATTAGGTGATGATTAAAAGCCACCGTGACGTCAGCCACAGCCTTGAGGACTTAACGACCTATTTTGAAACCTCTGCATGTAGCATTCTTGGATATTTTTCAGACAGAAGATGTTCAGAGCAGAACTATCTGAATACCTGAGAAGTCATTTAGAGAGTGGCAATGACGCTTATGAGGAAAGGGTTTGAAGTGCTCCTGCCAATAATAATGGCATTTTGAGCTTTACTACAATTTAGGCGTACATGAAGCCTTGTTGAAACATGCAATAAAAAAAATTATTGTAGTACTATACAGTCTAAAAAAAGTAACCCTATTTGAATATATTTACTTGGTTTGGAAAGAAAACCTGAAGAAACTGCTTTAGCAAAGCCAGTGGGACAATCATTGGGAAACTTTAATATTTTCACAGCTCTTTTAGCCAACAGGAAGTTTTTAAGTCAACTTCTGTAACATTTCCAAAGGTCAGGACAAAACCAGAGACGAATCACTGACTGTTTCTTTCTGCACAGTCACTTTCTATGTCCTGGGTTTTCTCTCTCTGTGTAGTTCACCATGCTGGCTTTCTACTGGAATTTAGTTTATGTCCTCTGAATAATTTCTGCCTTGCTATGGATCAATAATTTATCATACTAGTAGAGTCCACCAGATTTTTTTATTATTATTATTGTTAAAAATCTCTGGCTAACTCAAAAAGTTTTCCCACAGCATCAAAGGCTCTCCATCATATTCAACAGTAGATACGAGGTGCTTTCCCACAGACTCGTCCATTGTTTGACGTCACACCCACTTGCAGAGTTTGTAACCAAAACGCTCGATCACTCCAATCTGACCAAAGCACAGTCTGAAGAGAAAAAAAAAGTATTTTCTTACATCACTCTCAAAGAACAGTGTCTAATGATTGGTATGGAGACTTTGTGACCTCTCTCTGCTAGAGGGCTATAACAGTGAGCAATAAAGATTCGTTTTACCTCCCTAACCAAACTCTGTGTGAAATATAGGATTCTACCACCAGAATGTGACCAGTGGCTAGAAAAGTGGGCCTCTTTGTAATATGTTTGTACCCCAGGGGGAAAAAGAAAGTAATGCATCACCAACAGGAAGATTCTGAAATACCTAATCAACCTTAAATATGTAAGTATGAATAAAACATGATGCAGTTCCATTTATTTTAGCGGATCTGTTTGAGGGATCACAAGTGACTTTGTTTATATTAATTCTTTAACGTTTTAACCCACTGGAAAAGTGCAGTTAATTAATATCTATCCATCCATTTTCTTTGCACCCTTGTCCCTCAGTGGGGTCAGGAGGTGCTAGTGTCCATCTCCAGCTAACGTTCCGGGTGAGAGGTGGGGTCACCCTGGACAGGTCGCCAGTCTGTCACAGGGCAACACAAGACAAACAACCATGCACACACACTAGCACCTAGGGGCAATTTGGAGAGAACAATTAACCTGACAGTAATGTTTTTGGACTGTGGGAGGAAACTGGAGTACCTGGAGAAAACCCACACATACACAGGGAGAACATGCAAACTCCATGCAGAAAGACCAGGGCTGGGAATTGAACCCAGAACCTTCTTGCTGCAAGGCAACAGCTCTACCAGCTGCGCCACTGTGCAGCCCTAATTAATGGCTAGCATTTTCTTAGTCTTTGATTATGAGCTGCTAATTAAAGACAACTGTTTAAGGACTTTCTTTACATAAGACATTAAACTCTTTTATCACAAATGGCTTGAAAAATTAAGATGGACATGTCAGCATGTGTGTGATTCAGTGTTGGAGTCAGTTGGCAAATCAACGCAGCTTCCTCGTAACCTCCCATTCAACAGCAGAAAGGCAGTCTGTATGTGATGAGTGCATGCTCTTTGTTTGCATTGTCTCTGCTGACCCATTTTCTACATACTTTTCATGAGAGGGAGGGTGACTCCTGCAATCAAGTGGATGTTAAAGGCAGATCTTTAATGTTACAAATACACTATTCAAGCAGCAGGGCACCGTGTCCAGTGACAACACACAACATGCAGGGGCAGCAAGGAAGGAAAAGCACCCAGAGAGGTAATGAAGGGTGCAGACATGTCTCTCTTGTCAGAAAGCAGCTTCAAATTCTCTTTAAGGTTATTAAAAAAACAAACAAACTTGTGAGCAAAGGAACGTCGGATGTTATTGAGCTAAAGAGAGGAGGTGTTGCAAGGTAGGGGTGAGAGGGGGCGCAGACAGCTTTAACGAGGGGTGGGATGGGAGGCGGGGGGGTTTATTCCAAGGTTAACTTAGCCTCGGCTCAACAGTCTTCTCTCATGTTGCGGCATCTCCTCTCTGACGGGCTGCGTGGCACGCGGGGGGTCAAAGCACGAGACCGGAGTTAGGACGAACGCGCTCATGTTTTATTAGTTTTCTGTCAACATTAAAGCCAAAGATATAAATTTAAAAATAAATAAAAAAAGAGAGAGAGAGGAAAAATAATGTCGCGCGCGCTACGTTAATTGCCTATTAACAGAAAGTAACAATTACCCGCACGAGCCGCAGTGTCGCATTCCGCTGCCAGTCGAAAACAAGCAAAAAAAAAAAACACAACAGCACACAAACAGATGAAACAATTATTTAACAAAGGGGGGGAAAGAAAAGACACGTTTTCTAACAACACTACTTATTTTCCAGAGCGCAAACGAAACGGAGCAGGCAGGCAGCGCCGCGTCCCTCCGTCCAGCACCATGTCCACTTTAGCCACGGATACCTGTTAAGCCGTCAGTTATACTGCGGTAGCTCCACACACAGCAGTTGTTGCATGTTGAATGAAACGTCGCCGCCGAGGACGTCAGAAAGCGGCTCTCCGCTGTCACTCGGACCTGAACGTTACCGAAACTATTTTTTTTTTAAAACAACAAAAACAACAACAACAACAACCCGAGACATACAGCGGCACAGGTAAAGACGGACATAAAAAAAATGAAATAATTAATTAATAAAATCTGAATCTCACCCGCAGCACTGAGGGTTGCGTTCCTGCCGTTTCTTCTCCCTCCTTGGAGTTAATGAGGTTCTGACGCTTAGTCCGTCTGATTTCACCCTCAACTGTTATCATCCACTGGGTATGGATCTATTTTTTTTCCTCCTTTTTTTTTCTTTCCAGCGGTGAAATAGGGGATAATTTGGCGTGCTTTCGCAAAGCTCTGCCCTCTTCAAACTAACCTTCCCGCCCCCCTCCTCCTCCTCCTTCCCCTGCTCAGATTGGTGCTGGACAGGAGGGGCAAACCCTGGACCCGGAGGGGTTTGGGGGGGGCTGGTTTAGAGGCGCTGATTTGTCAAGGCGACCAGAACCCACATGGACACGGTAGTGGACCGTCTGCGAGTGGGTTTAACCGAACAGCTTGTCACTGATGCTCCCGACAACTAGAGGACCCTTAACCCCCCTCCCCTCATCCGCCCTCCCTCCTCCTTGTTGTGCGCCTGTGCGCAGCAGCAGCAGCAGCAGCATCAGCCTCTCAGACGTGAAACGGCGGTGAGTGGGGCCCACTTTACTCCGTGGACTTTGGCGGTCTGAGCTCTGACGCAGGTAGCCAAAGGTTCAGCCTGGACTGACAGAGATGCGCAGCCTTAGAGCTGCTGCTGACAGTGATAAAGTAATCTCATCTGAGTCAGTGCAGCAGCAGGAAATGGAAGCTGATTATCCCCCCACCCCCCACACTTTGTGACCTTGGGGTGCTGTTGTCTCATCAGAGATCCTGGCACAAAAAAAAAAAAAAAGTGGGGACAGGGAGTAGAGGGGGAAATTTGAGAGACACCTCACTTTTGTTTCCCTGTGCCCAAGGTGCCCTCAGGAGGGAGGAGGTAACAGCACCTCTAACCCGCTGCTCACACAGCAGCAAATGGCAAGAAGCTGTGTTTGCTCTGTTCCAACTCCCAGGTGTGTTTGTGCGAGCAGCAGACCCTGACCTGATTTTGTTCTACGCTATGAACACAGATATGTCACAATTGTCAAGAGAAGCAACAACTGATCCACATGACCTCTCAGCCAGATATCAGCTGGCATTAAAATGGCTGTGCGGCTACAGGAGGGGTGGAGGGGGGGATTTCTGCAAACTGCTGCAAGAGTTTTTAGGCACTAATGTGTCCTCAGAGAGGATATATAGATGGACTGACTGGTGCACCAATAGAAATATGAACGTATCTCTGGGATAATTTTTATTTATATGTTCGAATTAACTTCCCAACAGCAAACAGACAACATGGCAATCTCTTCGAGATGTGGCTTATATCGGCTCCAACGTCTACATATTTTCTTTAGATTAGAAACTCATTGTAGATAATGACTGATAAATGCTTTAAGATTAAATATTAGCAAGACAGACGCAGGAAAGTTCAAACCTGGTTGTGGCGGATTTTATGATCGTCCCTCTTAGGGGATTAGTCTAAATACTATTAATGTGTTTAGGTGCAATAGAGTAAAGTGAAGTTTATTGAAAAATGTTGTATAAGGAATAACACACACTTCCGATCACCTTGAAGATGATATTAATTTTGGACTTTGATTTACTTTTTTTTAATTTTCCTTGGAGGAGTGATTCTGCAACAATAGTTTTTAAAAATGACAATTGGATCCAAAAGTTTGAAGTGGCTGTACATTTTCTCTGTTCTACAACACCCAAACAAAATGGGGCAGCACTCACTCTTCATTGTTTGTTGGACTGCATCTTGCTTTTGTCACTGCATTCGTTACCCGCTGCATAGTTGTGCAATGCCACAAGATTCATCACGTTGGATTGTGCTAGTGCTGGGTAATCTGGTCATTCAGGTATATTTACGCTGGACTCTTCAGACCACTTAACCCCTTTCCGTTCTTCTGGAGTCCAATCTTCATTCTCCCTTACTAATCAAAGCCTTTTTCTCTGGTTAGCCTCACTGATTAGTGGTTTTCTTAAGGCAGCACAGCTGATCGGTCCCAAACCCTTGAGTTCCTTTCACAATGTGCATGTGGAAATGTTCTTGCTTTTACTGTCAGAGGTAGTTTCTGACTATTGCGGCAGGAGGTTGTCTTAGTCAGTGGGTTTCTGGTTTGAGCTTCCCTCTGTCTGTTTGCCTCATTATGTCCTTCACCTGGTCAGAGGACTCGGGCGCATCAGTGCATGCCAACCTCGCCTCTGTTACACTTCCCCCGGGGCAGCAGCAGTGGCCACAACCCAGTAGCTTGCCACCATTAGCGTGTGAATGTGTGTGTCAATGACTGAATTTGGTGTAAAGGGCTAACGGGGATCTCTGGACTTGATTAAGCTCCAAACAAGTCCAGCCCATTTACCAGTCTTTGGTTCAGTCTTGCCACGTTGAAGTGATCGCTGATTCAGGGTTTTTGTAGTCCAACCAAGATCTCTTCTTTAAAGATCTTTCTTCCCAGGTTTTAACTATAAATTGGGTACTTCTCAACCCAAAATTAGAGGTTTCTGGAATCTCTAACATTGAGAGATGTTTCCTCTGCTTGATGCATGCCAAAGATTTTACCCTCCTTATAAACACTAACATCTTTTCAAAGATCACTGGATGCCTGTATTTCTACAAAGCTGAGTAACTATTCATTACATATGTTGGAGTAAATAACCTGTTGCTAGCTGGAAGAAAATTGCCAATGCAGGCATTTCTCAAATTGTTGACGTTTTGGTTTTGGCCAGGATGTGTGGATACATTCACCTCCATTGACCTTGAAATAATGAATGTAATTCCTTTAAACCGGTTACAATTCTGTCAGTGACCAAACCATTAAACATATATAAGGTTCGGGCCATTCCACAATCTTAATCTTAGTTGTTTTTATTCATTCCAAAATGTGTTCAGGGTCCTGAATGGTTCTGTTACAACGCGCAGTCGTGCCCAGTTTTTACCTCCTGACCCAATCTGTCATTGTCAAAGGAAAAGAAAGTGGTTAGGATGTTCAGAAACAACTTAAGTGCCACCAATGCTTGGGGAGATAATGGCATGGAAGCTGCTGGAACATCATTGCTACTATAAGTTCAATATTAATATGAGGGTGAAGCCAAACGCCTCTGCGAAGACGCTTCACTGCCTTGCCTGCTGCTGGTGGTCAGTGAGTCCAGTGGTCTCGATCTTATGGCCGCTTTGCTCCTGTCAACCTCCTCCAGATCTGTAGCTCAACACCATCACAGTGTGTGAATGTGTGCATCAGTGAATGCAAGGTAAAGCACTTTGGAGTCCTTGGACTTAATAAAGCTCTATAGAAATCCTGGCCAGTTACTACTTAAAATGACCTCCACAATTTCTGATAAAAGGAGTAATCAAAATTCCTGCCCGAATCGTGTCAGGGCCGTTAATAGGGCCGTGTTAATGGGCACAGAAACCACGTGGTTTTCATCAGTTTTCCACCACAATCCGCGTTGCTTTTTTCCTCCCGGTGAGTTTCACTGCTGGGCTTCCTGCTATTTGTCCCTGATTAAGTTTTCTTGATAGGCTGTTGTTTTGTTCCCATTGAGGGTCTTAGGTTAGTGGGGGGAAAAGAAGGAGGCGTACTATTTTCATTTATCATTTTCATTTATTGTTCCACTGCGAAGCCCATTGAGGCTGTAATTGTAATTAGAGTCTGTAATAAACTTGATTTGCCGCGATCTCCTGTGGGCCAGGGGAGAGAGAGAGGTGCTGACTTTTAGTGCCGAGGAGCTTGAGAATTAAGAAAAGAAACGCTTTGTGTACAATTATTATCTTGGGAGCTTTTTTTTCCTGGGGTGGGGGGGTAAGGATTATACTTTAACCAAAAGAAGCAAAAGATTCCCTGCACATATGTCTTTATCATTGATGAAGACTCTTTTCTTGATCAGTCTTTCTTTTATGTGCCGGCAAACAGCATGTACGAAGCAATTCTCTGCAAAGGTGACCTGCAAAATGGGTGACATTTAAACTCCATTTCATGTCCGTCTGTCTTCGAGGAGGTGAAATAAACCCAACCCGTTGCTGCGCTGTTAGCGTCCCTTCAGTAATTCCCAGAGCCAGTATAATCATGTCCTCCAGCTAATAATTATAAACTCTAGCAACATGACTCTCAGGTGTGTGTAGGTTGCCGCTCTTTTTTTTTTTTTTGAATTAATTTTAGACAGAGGAGGGAAAAGGCTGGAAAACGTGTGCTGTTTAAGAAAGCACTTACCCATTTATTTCTCTCTGCCTGGAACTAAATCAGGCCGAAAACTTTTACGGCTTTGGTCTGTTGGGATTACCTAAATTATTTCTATTTGCTAAATATCAAAATAATGAGTGAAGTATTTTCCAGAGACAGGTTTTCTATAATTTCCCTAAACTCAGGAGGTACGTATTTCCTCAGTATTCCTCAGTAAAATTGCTTTCCTCCCCAAAATGTGTGACTCCTCCTACAAGGTTTTGTAAAGAAAGAAAAATAGTTTGCTGAAATTCTGGTTGATAGAGACCTGTAACCAGAAACCAGCCCACTAATTTAGTACAGGACTGAGATTGGGGTTTTGTGATGTACTCTGAAAATATTTTTGCTCCCTTTAGGTCATTTTGTAGCTAATCCTTTCAGTTGTTTCCATTTGAAAAACCTGTTTTCATCTCAGCTTTTTTCTCCCTGAATAAGCCTTTCATCCCAGGCTATTTTCAATGGACATAATCTTTTATCCCAGGGTTTTTTCACATATTTGCAACCAAAAACATTTTCACCTTTAAGACACAGAAACCATATCTGTATCACAGGACATTTCTATGTGAATAATTGTTTGAAAAGATGCACCTTTAGGCATCTGGAAATGTTTCTGTAAGAATCCACAATTCTCTTCCTGATGCTTTAATACTTTGTGTGATATCAGAAAAAGAAAACTGTGTTTGTAGTGTTTCCTTAAAACACATCCACGGGCTTCATTTAGCTCAAAAGTTGTTAATTACCCTATCAGAAGCTCACAAAGCCATGACATCGTCATCAGGGATTTCCTGAACTCTTTAAAGCCGCAGTAATCTTAGTGAAAATATCTCCCTAGTTTTGTGGCACTAAGCAAACAGAATACATTCTGACACGGTTTCCTGACTTGAAACGGGAAACCATATCTGATTAATTTTACACAAACGTCTAATCGGATTCCTCCAGCAGAAGGAGAACGTGGTCAGCTCTGCTCAGTTTGGCTGTGGATCAGAAACTCTTATCGCCTCACTTCAGGTACTTCTGCTGCTGCTCCCAGCAAAGAGACTTTCCCATGTAAGAGTGCAGCTCGGTGTGAACCTAGACATCTGAACGCCACGTTGCTCTCGTCCCACCTTTTGTTTTTCTCCTGCTTTCTTCCACTCCCCGCTCCTGATTAGCGTGACCTTTCCCGTCTTCTTTGTGTTCTGTAAAACGAGCCTCTTGGGCTGCGTTTTTATCCAACAATCATAATTGTATATGGAAAATCCAATAGGCGCTGCTGGTTCGCCTTTGCGCTCCGAGCCAGAGGCCCGTAAAGCTCGTCAGGCTTGATAGACTGTGCGAAACGATGCGGCGATTCGAGCGATGTTTGTGGGGTTTTTGTTTTGTTTTGTTTGGTTTTTTTTTTTGCAAAGATGCAGTGGCTGTGGTGTGTTTCCCCAGCTCTGAGCAGCTGCTCAGGAGACGAGGTGGCCATCTATAACTCTACGCGATGAGCGAAATGGGACCATTTACTGCCGAGCTCCGAGCCGAGATGTCAGCTCCTTAGTGAAGCAATTGGCCTGCCTGTCATCCAGTGGCTCCGGCCCACCACTCATTTTATGTCGTCTCCCATCTTCTTCCTCCTCCTGTTGTTGTTGTTGTTGTGGCCTCTGAAGAAGTGTCCCTTAAAATGGCACCAGCGGAATAATGTTTCTGACTGAAATCTGAATGCTAGCTGTGGGGGGCAAACATGGCATCCGAGCGCTGCGTGACGCTTTAGAAGGAGTCACGCTTCGCAGAGGAAGAGCTGAGGTCATCACATTGAAATCAAGCAACACAAATCACTGTCAGGACTACAATTAATTGAAAAGCTTTGTGGCTTGTTAACAAGCCGTTATGCCATCCATCAAACTTTTGTTGCCTTGTCTCCTGGATCCCTTTTGTAGATACAATGACAAATGGGTTATTTGTCATTGCGCTGTGTAAAATAAACTGAGAATTTTAATATTCCGTGCAAACATCAGTCCTCATAACAAGGACGGCGGGTTCTTCTGCCAGTGCAAGCTGCACTTATTGGCACTTGTGGTAAAGAAGCTTAAAGGAGGTGGCGGGGTTAAAAATAAAAGAATCTGGTATTTATTTGCAGAAAATGAGAAATGGTCAAAATAATGAAAAGATGCAGTGCCTTCAGACCTCAAACGATGCAAAGAAAATAAGTTCATGTTCATTTAGAAACAACAAAACTGATGTTTTAACTTGGGAAGAGTTCAGAAAGAGACTGTCTTTCTTTCCCGTTCACCATCAAATGTTCTGTTGCTTCTCTAACTCGCTTCAGAGATTCGTCTTTTACAGAATTGCTTTGTCAGTTTTTACATTAAGACAATCAAGAAGTGATATATGTTTATTAAACCAGTGTCATTCTTAAAAGCAGGACATTTTTCTATAAAATTGAAGGCCACCCAGTGGAAACACCTTATGACCCCTAACCACACTCAAGTCATCGCTACACACTGTAGCAACACGTCAAACATACATTTTTACACAATTAAAAAAACTGAATATGAAGCATTAGCTAGTGTTAAATGCCGTAATTTGTTTATCTTACAATGTGTACCTTTGATTGTCCAAACACTGTATTCATGCTAAGCTCCAGCCTCCTCCACACACACACACACACACACCAGCATATGATTCAGTTGTTGCTACTCATAAAGTAGGCAGCTCTTAAGCTGCATTTTACCAGTCGTTTGTGCAGGAGTCATATTTAAATGTATAACTAGACCGCCGCTAACGCGGGGTTTCATGCAACACAAATGAAATTCCCTGAAAGACTCAGGAGCAATCTAAAATTCAGACCATTAAGCTCAAAATATTCCCAGATGGGACTCTGGCATTTTCCACACAAGATGCGAAGCAGCTCTGAGGACAAGAGGCGCTCACCGCCGTAACACGCTGCTCCTTAGTCTTGGTTGCCGGCACTTGGGGAGGCACAGCTGATTTTCCATCCCAACACCTTGGCTTTGCAGCTCGATGTGTTTCGCTCCGTATTCCAGTCCGCGTTCGGTCTTCGAACGAGGACTGGAACAGTTATCCCCATATGTATGAATATAGAACGGGCCTCGTGAGAGCGCGTCGGAAGTGTTTGTCCCAGTGGTGTTTTGTTGCCTATTTGACCGTGGAGAGGAGAACAGAAGTTTACATTCGCGCTCCAAAATAGGCCTCTGGAGAGAAAGAGAGAGCGAGAGAGAGAACACAGGGGAGCTAGGAGATCAGACTGGCTGCAGCTCCCAGTAGGGTTTCTGAGGTGTTTACTGCAACTTTCACTCGTTTAACCTCAAACCATTTGATGGAAATCATTCCCTATACATGCATTTATGAATAAGCATATTTCAATATGTAACAGAGGTGAGAAGCGGTAAAGAAGACTGTTGGTACATGAAGATGTGTGTGTGTGTGTGTGTGTGTGTGTGTGTGTGTGTGTGTGTGTGTGTTTGTGTGTGTGTGTGTGTGTGTGTGTGTGTGTGTGTGTGTGTGTGTGTGTGTGTGTGTGTGTGTGTGTGTGTATGTGTGTGTGTGTGTGTGTGTGCGTGTTTTGTGCCACAAAGCATAAGGTTCAAAGTTGTGTATTTCAGTAGGAGGCTTGGTTTATGTGTCCAACATGCTGTGCTGAGGGACTCAGAGACCAAGGCCCTCTAGCAATTCAGAAAAATCCAAACAACTTTAGCAACTCTATGTTTATGTTATACCTGAAGACACACTCATTTCCAAACCCTAACCACCTTATGTTTAAGTCTATACAAATTCAAAATGTATTTCAAGCCCTAATGTCAATGCCTCAAATGCCAATGTACTGAGATGGAATCTCTTGTGTTGGCAAAAGACAAAGTAGTTAATTAAAGTAAAAAAAAATGGGGGTGGGGGAAATGACAGACTTCATGCTCTGAAGGATGTTGAATTAATCCTTCTCCAATCTAAATCTTTTTTCTTCTAACAGCCCTGAAGTTGTTTTTAATTTCTTAATTTCAGTTTTAAAGCCCCCCCAACTCTTTTGGTTCTGCAGCTTCTAAAAAAACTCCTACAGTTTTCTTAGAGGCGTGTCTTTTTCTGAGCTTCTGCGGACGTAGTTGTGGTACTAATTGATTTATTTCTTCTTTGGACTGTATTTCTTCTCCATTGTCCCACGATGCTTTCAATCGTCTTTGTCCATCCGTTTTCACTCCCATCACAAAACCTCCACAGCATACCTTTCCTTCGCTTGCTTAGACAGTATTCCTTCTTGTTTGTTTGAAAATGTTTTTGAAACCTTTGGGTCTTGCGTTCCACTCTTCCCTAATTTCACGCCGTTCCCCAGGTGCACTGAAACCTGCTGTGAAATATAAAAAGAAATATTAGGCCCTTCCATCCTGCCCGACTCGGGATGGAACCATTTCTAACCATTGCCAAGCTTCTGTTTCTCTGCATTGTTCAAGATTCAGGTTTTGTCTAGTGGCAAACGTTCATATAACTTCTCATCCGTGTATCTGGCTCTGGGCGCGCTGGTGCTTATCGCTTTTAGGTAACAGGTCCTCAATCTCGCACAAATGCAAACTTTTCTAGAGGAGACTTGTATTTCTGAAAAGTTTAAATGACCTTATTTGAAGTGTCGATTGAGGTTTCTGCTGTTTTTCTGCTTTATATGTGGATACACGTGTGCATCATTTGAGATTGTAGGTCAAGTATTCAACAGTATATTCTCAGTCCAAACACATATATTTATGTAAATGTTCTGCAGCAGCAGCAGCAGCAGCAGCATCTCTTGCTTGTGGAGTTCCTCAAAGCACAATCTTAATGCCTGTATTGTTTTCATGATATGTGTTACCTTTAGAGTGTATTTTTAAGGAAATATGACATTTCCTTTTTTGTTTAAGAACTCTTAAACAAAAAAGCGTATACCTACAGCCTATTGTTTAAGAACTCTTTTAAGTTTCAAAGCAAAAAGGATTTGAGCTAATAAGACAAAAAGTCTTATTTTAATCTTAAAGTCTACGGAAGATTGATCATCGTTTTTATATCACCACAGCTGGTGTTTTTGTAATCTCCTGTGTACAGATTTAGATTGATCGGCTCTTCAGTCGAAGATCTTGAAAATGGGAACTTAAATCTAGTGAGAGAAGTTAGTCATTTTTATAACTCAGAATATTATTAAATGTTCAATTAATTCAGTAACTCTCTCCACTGAATGAAGCACAGATAGATTAATTGCACAGACTGATGTGCTTAAATCTTTCTATTAATTATCGTGATTCCTAATTAAGTAAAAAAAACACTAAATTTAATTTCTTTGATTAGGACATTACATCAGACTGAAAAGAAAACTAATATAGAAATCTGGGCTTTGCAAAAAGTATTTCTATTACCTTCTTAAATGTTGATCGTTTCAAAGTCTTTTCTAATCTGACAGACGAGCCTCATCCAAACACCTCCTCTAATTTGCTGACATGTACCTGTATGTTCACAGATGCTCTCTAACCTGTCTGATTGATTCAACCCTTTTTTTCAAAGCAGGCTAATGGGGGGAAAAATCCAATTAAAGACGCACAAAGCTAGAGGAGACAGACCCCAGAAGATTTGCAGCTGTAAGCAAGGAAATATGGGTTTTGTAAAGTATTGAGGCAGAGAGTTGAATCACATTTTTTAAAACATTTTATTTGAAAAATATCCAAAAAATTCAAAACAAGCATCTTTTCCTTCCATGGCACGACAGTGTGCTGCCTTGTGTTGCACCTACATGTCAATAAACTACAGACATACGCAGCTGCAATGTGGTCAAATGTGTAAAGTTAAATGGTTATGAATGTTTTTACAAGGCATCTGAACATTAAAAAGATATGTTGTTTTTTATTATCATTATTGATGATTTGGCTATGAAACTATATTGTGAAGCAGTAAATGTCGTTTAAGAGACAATAACCGCCTCAATGAACCTTTCACGTTTTTTAAAAACTGACTGTCATTTCTATTTCTGGAAACAAAATTTAGTTACCGTTCATCAAAAAGAATCAAAATGTTCAGCGAGCTTGAGAAGCTTTTGAACTCTTCTGTGACACCTCTTTGTCTGATCGCCTGAGTCTGTGGCAGCAGCAGCCGCAGCACTTACTCTCCTTCTGAATTATGATTTTTTTTTTTACATGTAAGCACAATAAAGCGAAAAGGGAAGGGCTGTTGGTCACGATTCCACCAAATAATGACAATGTTTAAATCAGTTACCATCTACCATTAATGTGCGTCTTTTTTTAGTCACTACACACATTCACTTTGTTCTCTGATGACAGGAAAAACAAGACAAAAATTGCGTGTGCCTTCTTTGATTCAATAACAGCATGAAAAAGCACCAAAAACTGGACAGAAAAATAAAGGATGGAAAGGTTGGAACCGAGGAAATATGGAAATACAATCCTGTGGTTAGAATAAAAAACCTTTAAAGTCGCATACACTGTGTCCTTTAAGATTCATACAGCATGCAATCAGTGCACAGTCGCACAGCCGGCATCACTGACAACACGGTGTCTGGTAGCGCACACAGCATGGCTACCTTGCACGAGTGAAGACATCACTAACGCTTAGCAGTACATATGCTAATTTTAGTGCGCCCCATGCTGCAAAACATTGTTTTCTGAGGCATGCTTCACAGAATCACATTGATTAAAACAGCCAAAGTAATGGGTGTAAACCGGGACATTCTGCGGCGTTGACCTCTGACCCGTTAAGATCGTTTGGTGCATCAAACAAAGATGTAGGAACTTTTTTTTTTTTGCTTTTAAATACCAGCAATTAGTTCATCTAATGCACAAGATGGCATCTTGAATTAAAGCCCGGTTCTTACGTAATCTATTCTTGTGAAGGTCAAACATTCATCTTGAAAGTAAAACATGCAAAAAACTCCCCCTCACCTTTCAACATTTGAATAGTCTATACACTGTTTATTAAAACACACACTTCACATGATTTGAATAACATCACATTCTGTTTTAGTTTGCATTTAATGAAAGTGGACATATTTATAGAACCTTCTGACTGGGAAAGGTCAGCGTTAGATAAGAACCGAATTACCCTGCTATAGAAGCACGGGCGTTTTGAGTTTTAGAATTCAAAATCTCTCTCCAGCCGAAGCCTCAGAGGCTCCTGGCTGGTTCCTCACCTCACACACGTCTAAGCTTCTGGTGTGTGCAGCGGCGTTGTGACAGGAGTCTGGGTGAGCGCTGATGAAAACATCAGGAAAAGGAAGAAATTAAACAGCTGAAGCTGAGCTGCACTCACTTCTTAAGCAACTTTTATTTTGACAGTAGACTAATTCCTACATAGTCTGCCTTTGTGAGCTGCCAGTCTGCGCTGCCTTTGTGATAATGAAATGCCTAAAAAAAGAAAGAATAAAAAAATCAAATGCAAACACATTTTTCACAACTATCTTCCTGTGAGGACATTTTCAAAACAGGTTTCAGTTCATTTGGGAAAAAAAATCATCACAAAGCCTTTAAAAGTCATAAAAATACACCAAGACAGGATTTTTGATTTGCTGATACAGAATTTACTTTATTCTAATTTTTCCTCAAGAACTTTTAAGATTTAAAATAGGAAGCACTAAAAATATATCCTTACCCTTTCAGGTTTGATATTAATTATTCATATTAGGTCTAGAGATAATGTCAAACCTCTTTATGACAGAATGGTTCCTGTAAAACAGAGCTTTACTTTTAAAAAAAATTAAGAAAGACATTTGAACAGCAAAACCATACATGAATAGTAGTGGGGACATTCTGGTAGCATCTTACAGCACCATAAATTTTAGACCAGCTTTAGCATCTGATATTAGCAATTAGCTTGGCTAACAATGTAAAACCAGTAGTGTCTATGAGCCAGCATGTTTAATGACAAACAGCTGCTAAAGGGTTAACACACACAGAAAATTATTCTTCTGTGTTCAGCATTTCCTCTATCTGCTAAAAATCTTGGCTCTCTTGCAGCCTAAATGAACTACAGTAGAAAACAAGATTGACTTTTAATTAGTTTCTATATCTCTGTGCTTCCTTTGACTTCATTTTAAACACCACATTGCAACTAAAAATATCTAACTTTAAGGATTGTGTTAAGCAGCAACATCCACAGTGTAGCAATGTTAAAACAACCTGGTAATGCATAGTACAGTGTCGGAAGAGATTGGGTGGGTGGGGAGGGGGACGTCAGATTTTTGAGTTTCCAACCAAATGGTTCTAATCAAGCTGTAAACTGCTGATTTAAATCATCAGTCAATTTCTACATCTCTGTACGAATTCAAGGGCGATGCTGAGGAGGAGAGTAGAAAACGATGGCCGGACAGCAGGGATGAAGGGGGGATTTAGATAGAAGGAGGTTATCAGACCATCAGTTCCCGTAACCACACATGCGCACATCCTAAGGACCCGATCTCTTAATGTCTACTCATGTCAGACTGCATCAGTAGCAGTATAATAATATCCATGCTTACAACGCTTCAATTTAATAATGTCAAAAATCCAAGAGTCAAAATCCAAAGCAATAAATACATTAATAAATAATAATAATAATAAATAACATGGATGCCAATTTAACAGTAACTGAACTCAAAACTGACCTGCTAAAAGATGGGTGGAGTTACCTAAACTTGCCACATGAGGGCGGTACAACAAAATAAAGGAACAAAAAATACAAAATTATCTAAAAGCAACATATAAGACCAGTAAGGAAAAACTGTCTTTAACTTAGCACAAATAAGTGAATATTAAAGTTACAAAATAGATAACTAAATTAACAAATAAAGTTATCCTCTCTTCAGTCCTGTAAAAATGGTATTTCTACACCTACAGCTAATCTGTTAGCATAACTTCAAAGGAAAAAAATGAAACGTAAGAGTAAGTAGTACAGACAAACATTAACTAAGGTGTTCACCCATTAGATGTATGTCTTAATAAAATAACTTGAACTTAGCTTATGTATAGTATCATCTGTAGCTAATAATGTACATAATTAAATCAGAAACAATGCTAACGAGGAGGGAGCATCCACTGCATCATCATAGACTGCTAACATATTGCTGTACCTTATCAAGCACCACAGAGGTTTAATACTGAAGTTTCAAAGTGCTTGAAGTCCTTCCCTTTCAGCTTCTACCTCTGGATTTAAGCAGCCGGAGCTAAATAATGACATAATGAATAATGCATATTTAATGTCAATATTTAAGAGTTAAAATTCAGCACCAGCTTGGTCCTGTAAGAACGCTGTGGCAATAATGGAAAACAATGATGAATGCTATTGGCAGAGCTCATAAAATTCTAATGATGCAGGGAGAGGAGCTGCATTTTAAACGCTACTTTTTAAAAATCCAAGCAAGATCTGGGACACGATTTTTTTTTTCTCTCCTTCTTCTTCACCCAGATCTAATAATGTCAGTTTTAAAATTCATTCATGTGTATTGTATTTAATTGACCTTTTAGCACACAGATCAAAAGTGGTGAACTTCAGAGAGACGACGCGCGGCTTGCAGCCGAAGCATTTCCAGATGCACACGATGTTCCGTCCTGCACATTAGCTGTAAGGCCGGTTACATAAGGAGTCTGGTATCTAAATGTGTTTTTGTTCTGCTGTCACAAGTTGTGCAAGAGTAATAAAGCAAGATACTGGACCCACCACGTGTGGTGTAGGTGTTGAACTTTTTCTCTTTTTTTAATTCTCGTGATGTACGACGCTCCTCTAGAAACCTGTGTAAACGCCACATGCCAGCCGTCTCACATGTTTGGGCCCAGGTGCTTTTGAGCTACGCATAGCATCTCCGACAAAGAGGCTTCCTGCCGTCAACTCTGCAGGCTTCAAAGGGTCCGCCGTTGTGATGTGGGTTTTATGAAGAAGGATGTTCTTTCAGAACTTTGGGAATTGGAGGATTCCCACAAGAGCAACTTCTCGCCTAGGAACATTTCCTGCAGCGGTCGCACAAGCAAGTCAACCTCAGATCTGTGAACAAAGGTGCTGCACGTAGCACACAGCAGCACATTTCTCTGCATCAGCCTGTATTATGCTACTGTAGACGTAATATTTGCAGAATAATTGTGTTTCAACCATGTAATCGAAAGCAGTAGCAGGTGCGAAGGTTTATGAAGGAAAAATGTATACAGTGCGTTTCAAATGAAGCAGAGGAATTGCTAAACATTTGTCGCGTTATAATCACAAACTTTACTAAAAACCTGTTAAGAAACACAAAGCGGATCGCATTTTGGACTCAGATGTCTAGTTTATTGTCATCAACAAACAAAAAGTCAGAGGAGTTGTGGAAATCCAAGGTCTGAAAATCCAACTCTCTGAGTCCTTGAAAATTTTCATCTGCTGTTTGCCAAAGTATTTTTGGATTCAAAAAAGCATTTTTGAACGCTTTATTGTTCCCACAGGAGAAAAAAATGTTGATATAACTCAAATAATTCATGATTGTTCAAAGTGTTAAGACTTGGCCTAAAAGACAGACAGCTGTAATTGCAGCTGCCATGTATTTCCAAGGGAACTGAGCACAAATCCATGCCACGCTTGTCAGATTATTTTGAACAAAAAAACCAAAAACATATATTAATCATGGTCAGGTCGACAACTAACCTCTGTTGATCTGAAACGCCCAACTAAAACCACTTTGAGTGTGAAAGTGTGAAATGCGGGTAAAAACAAATGTGGCAAAAAATTTCAAGAAAGTAGCACGAATACGTCTGTATTTTTGCGAGACGTCTCTGCTAATCCTTCGTTGCATGAAAGGTTTGTCATGTCGAGCAGGGGGGGGAATGTGATGAGTTCAGAAAATGAAGAGGAAAAGAAGCTTATCTAGAAAGAGAAGAGACATAAGGAGAGTCTGAGATGGAGCCTGGCACTAACAGCATGGGCATTTTGCTGCAGTGCACAGAGATACTAATTCAAAGTAAAGCAGCACAAAGTAAATTATTGATGTGTGATGAGAGACGACCATACATCATCTTTTAGGTGGGAAAGGCGTATATGAAAGAATTATTGAGCAGGCGTGAGTTAAGTGAGACTGTGCAACCGCGAGGAAGCGAGAAGCGCAGGCATGCAGAGATCAGCTTGCTGTCACGCCGGAAAAAACAAACAACAACACAAACATCATTCTCAGACTCCATCTCCCGCGTTGGTCCCTCGTTCAGTTTTCTGTTCATGCCGGAAAGCTTCAGATCAGGCATGTGCGAGCGAAACCCCTAAATATGGTGCGAAACTCTCTGAGCCTGCAGCAAAGACTGGGAACGGTTTACAGCTTAAAAAAATATATTAAAAAAAACACTGCAGCCAAGCCTTTCATCAGCAGCCAAAGGCATCTTTAGAGGCAAATTTAAAAAAAAAAAAAAAGAGGAGGAGATCTGGGAAAGAGAAATATCTTTAACTGTAACAAATGACCCCATAGTCTGGAAAATCTTCTCTAGGGATATCTGGGTCATAGTATTTTACCCCGGGAAAATGCAGGGAATTATATGCATTTGCTAAAACGTTCCAACAGGCGACTCCTTGCGAAGCTACCTTCTCACAAAGTCAATTTATTTCTCTTCTGTTTTGGTCAGGCACCGGCATCAATTCTCTCTTTTAAAAAAAAAAAGATTAAATGTTTTTCTTTTCTTTTTTATGACAGAGAACAGAAAAGGATTGATTGCATCCCACAGTCAGTAACTCACATGTGCTGCCTGAGATTGATCCACAGCGTGGCAGAAAGAGGCCAACAAAAGGGGTTACGACCTTTGCAACGGCTGCAGGAGGGGCAATAATGGAAGCACCGAAAGCAATTATCTCGTCAGCTCCGCGTTTCCCTGTATGATCAATGGACCGATACGCCCTCACGTCTAAAATCACCTAAAGTCTTAAGTGGCCCGCCGGACGTGTCGGAGTACGCGGGGCCATAACGTCGACTAATTTGTGCTGCTTTGGGTCTCGACTCAAACGTCTCGACTTCGTATGGACAAGAAAATCCAGAGTAAATCCTGAGTGACGGGAAGCTTTCCAATGTTACCAGCTCACACACATGCGAGGTAAAAGTGAAAAAAGTTTAAAGGGACAAACACTTTTGCAAGTAATCTGCATACCTCAAGTAATCCATACAGTCAAGTGTTTGCAAGTGATTATTTGCAAAAGTGTTCGTCCCTTTAAACTTTTTCACTTTTTTTCTCAGCGCATGACCGCAAACTGCTTTGTGTTTGAAAAGGAATGAAGGCTGAAATGTTTTATCCTTATTATTATTTTTCTTTATTTCATTTACTTAAGCAGGTAAAACCCCACTGAGATCTTGGTCTCATTTTTAAGGGGGACCTGGTCAGAAATCTTCAACACACAACAACCTGATGACACAAAAGGAAAGCAAATTAAAACATACGCACAAGTTTAAAACAACTTACAATTATTTATGCGCACTGTCTTTGAATATGCTATGCAAATGAAAAAGATTAAACAATATTAGGAAAGCGACCAAAACGTCAGTAGATTCTTCCACCTGAGTTGTGGATCTCTGCATCTCCTCCAGAGAACTTCTGAGTCGGTTTAATGTTTGTCGTGATGGATTAAGCCGTGCTTGGGATTCTGTTTTACAGTGACTGCGTGATTTTATTTAATTATTACTGCGCAAAGTGCACACTGCTTTCTGTTTTTACCTGCTAGAATACTTTTTCGGTTCGTGGCTGCAACGTGACAAAGTGTGACAAAGTTCAAGAGGTCTGAATACCTTTACAGAACACCGTACATGCATACGGTGTTAAAGAACACAAGCAGCAAGTTGTGGGGACGTTTGTTGTGTTTTTTGTTTATCTGCGGCATGCATAGGTCTGAGGGCAGCTTGTGTGACACTGCGCAGCTCCGACAAGGCTTCCAGCGAAGCGTATGAAATCAACAAAAGCAACTCCGTGGTAGGCCTTAGTCATCCCGCGTCTTTTATCTGGACAGAAAGCGGAGCCGTACTCGCGAACAGTGGCCGTTGTCACGCAAAATAATTCTTTTACAGGAGCTGACGCGGTAGCTTGAGAAGACATGCATTCAGCTTGTGCAGCGTCCCCTCACTTTTCCTTATACTCTCTTTTGCATTGGCAAGAAAAGCTGGATGCAATCAAACAAGAAAAAAAAAATCCCCTGCAGTGTTTTCACATTTTTAACTCGATTGTTTGTTTGTTTTTTTGTATATTTTTTCTCTTTTCTCTCTTGCATAAACAAGTGACGGTGAAGAAAATCCAATTCTGTCAAAAACAGCCATTGAACAAAATGAACTCCAGAAATGACAATAGAGTCGAATGCCATTAGACAAAAGCCTGACATTAGCGATTAGGACAAACAAAGGCAGCATCTCGCAAGGCCCAATCCCTGCGCCGCGCTCGTTGCATGTTTTATGCATTTGCTTCATCAGCACACCTAAATCTTAGGCAAGTTCTAAAGAAGATCATTAAAAACCCATCGGCTTAAATCAGCAGTTGCTGAAGGACGCGCGCGGTCGCAGGGCGGTGAGCTTCCAGGATCAAGGTTTGGACAAAAGTTAATCTGATTCACTGCAACTGATGGCAGGTGTGAACCCGAGAAGACCAGATGCTGAAGTTAAATCAAAATGTGCGTCGCTGTTTTATGTTGTTTAGGTATTATCTGAATGGAAGTAAAGCTAACATTTTCAAATGAATTAGTCAACGTGCCATATTTAAGTAAAGTGAATATAAAAACAGAACAATATGTGGTGTGATATTTCATTTCTGTTTCATTTATTACAAGCAAACATCTTGGCAAAAGAACTTTAAATCTAAAAACGCCACGTTTATTAATAATTTTGACTTCAACTGTCACATCGTGTTGAAGGCGGCAAATGTTTCAAAATCTTTTAGCATCTTCTCATTTTTCCTACCAAAAAACAGATATTGGAAGTAGTCTGCAGACCTTTTGCTGGAAAATATAACCAAAAGTCCTCAAATTTATACATTAATTTAAGAGCTCTAGTTATGTGAATGTGGTCTGCATAGTCTGTCAGTCAGTATAAGTGTTTGTTTATTAATTTATATACAAATCTGTGTAAATGTATAATGTATGTGCATGCATGTAATAGATGGACAGTACTCCATCCAAAAATAAGCTTTGCTAATCATCTACTTTGGTGCCAGTGTGTCCTCATTGTGGATAAATGTGCTTGGAAATTAGTTGAAAATTTTCTTCATAACTGATGAGCTTCTTGCCCAGCAGGGGTGAAGCTAAGGGATGGAAATTGGTGGCAGCAGCCCCCATAAATTAGTCCTGATAAATTGTTTTTCAAATGTATTCAGCTACATCATTTTAATTTGGTTGTTTCATAAATGATTTAATGACATTGCTCTGAATTTCATCCAACCTTTTGAATTAGATTCAGCTCCCATCCTGCCTTCCTCATCCATTAATCTCACCTACTTCTCTTTTCCTCTCTTCTTCCTTTACTCATAATTTTATCTCCTCTTCTCCTCCTAAATTTATGTTTTCTATTCCAAAAAAAATCCATCCCTTTTCACCAGCAGCTACACAAAGGGATGTTGTTGAGACTACGTTGTCTCACACTAACATACTCATTTTGCAAAATGAAGAGGTTTCCCATCAGCTTTCGTTCAACAAAACCATTTCCTGCCACGTATTGGCAGAATATTCAGCCAGCAGGTCAGAATGTCTAGTTCTTACCTGCTTTTTGAAAAGTCTCAATTTTCTGTTTCAACAGATGGGTTTACACTGAGCTTCTTTTGCAATTTTCTGCTTCATTTTGTGTTTTTCTAACGTATCGACTAACAGTTCTCTCCTACTTTTTTATACCGTTGTAACACTGGCTTCCGCTTCTTTCTCGTGTAGTTTCCTTTCATCTACCAGCCGCTTTTTCTCGCTTTAAGTCGTCTATCAAGTATTGAGGTAACGTGTGCTTGCTCCACTGTTCTCAGCTGACAGTATAAACAGATCCGCTTAAGATTTAGTTATTTTATGTTTCTGCTAAATCGTCCCATCTTAGCCAGTTTGCTGCGGTAGCTTCGAAACCTTCAGCAGTTTTAGCATAAAGCCGTCAAGACTGCATTTTTGTCAGAAATGCACATGTGATTTGTCTCACTTGCCGCTAATTGTGTTATTTGTTTTTGTCAGGATTCTCTTTGTTAAAGTAAGCATTGTGATAGAAATGCAAATCAATTTTGAATTACTCTGATGGACAAAACGCTGTAGACCTTTTTTTTTTTATCAGAGCTTGCAGTCTTCACAGTGTTTTTTACTCTGATTAAACCACTTCACAGCGTACGCCGAGCTTTGGAGAGTGTGAAGCTAATAACACTGTCTGCATCCAGCTGAGCACGCTGCAATCATAATTCCCCTTTATGAACTCCTATAAGGAAAAATTCTCTGCTGCTCACCTGAAATTGAAGAACTTACCGTCTGCTGAATTTTGTTAATGCAGTTGCTGTTGCATCACTCAATAAGACACTTTTTTTTTTATTCATCTCGAACTGAACAGAATACCCCACTGCTTGCCCTAGCCTCTGGGGGCCTGCCGAAGCGAGTTGGTTTGCTATAAGTGCAAACATATACGGTACCTCAGGTACCATGGAGATGACGGCGAGGTGAAGACCTGAGAGAAATCAGCTGCAAATGATCAGATTTTACTGAAAATCATTCGGACAGGAGCCGACGCCAGACATACTCGTCATGGAAATGTCACGGCTGGAAATGTTCTTGTAAATTTACCCCCGGCCGTGTGAGGTTAGACCGAGGAAATCCACGAAGGAAAGGAGAATTCCTTTTGGTTGTTATTGACGGAGAATAATTTTCCTCCTCCTCCTCTTTCCCAGAGACAGTCTCTGTTAGCTTGCTGCCAAAAAAAACCTCCCACAGTTGGCCACGGTTTTGGACAGCAGCTCAATTGCAATGTCAATCTAAATGCTATTAATGCTTACCTCCGGTGTTAATGTGGTTTTACAGAGGAGAAAAAAAAACAGTAAGCAATGTTTCATTTTCCAATACCAGCTGACAGCCTGCAATTACAGAAGGATAATTAGAAAATAAGGCGCGCTAAGTTGTCTTTCCCAAATGACTGTTGGGTTAATGACAGAGAAGGCCTGTTCCACACTGGCAGCTCAACAACCTGCACACTGGTTTCACTGGTTTTATTGTTCTGATGTTAAGTCTGCGAACAGCCATCATCAGGATGGATTCGTTTTATTCAAATTTTGTGTTTGGAGGGAACAGCTTCCAGAAGTGTAACCACTCCTCTTATCAGATGATTTAAATGACTTCATGCAAACTGTCTTGCTTTTTATCCCTGATTTTAAGCAGCACATTCAAAATTAGGCTGAGGTGAGATTCTAGTAGTTTCATATTATGGAGTTTAGAACATTGTTTTGGATCATTGATCTGTTGGAACAACGAGTCGTATCCAAGTTTCAACCAGTTGGTTGCAAAGTTTAAATTTTTGAAGGTAGTTCTTTTTCTTTATTATTCCATCGATTGAGCCAATCAGAAGTGGATTAAAATAATTCTTTTTAAAGTAGAATCTCGCCTGCTCTGCGAAATACAAAAATATAACTTAGCATTGCACGGTCTGACCCAGTGACCCTTTTTTAGACTTTAAACTCTCTACTGGACTTTATTGTTAATTAGACGTGTCATCAAGACAGCAGAACCTGGCAAAAAAAAAAAAAAATATCGTCTTTGATCAAAGTTTTCATTAAAAGTCCAACATTAACTGGTGATGAGTAAAATGTAAACTTCTGATATGGATGCTTGTTTTCAAAGCGTGGATATATATTTATAGAGCAAACTTTCCATCCCCGTCCTTTCATCGAACGTTTCAAGGAAAAGAAAGAGTGCTTGTTACTACAGATTTTTTTTAATGTTCAGCGGTTTTCCTTATTAAAGGTCCGATGTCACAACAAAATCAAAGCAAAACTGTAAATTACTGCTCATAATGCGACATTTGATGCTGTGTATCTGTGCTACTTTGGTTTGAATCCCCCCCCCCCCAGAGAGAGGAGTTGGCTTTGTATGACAATTGGCAATTGGCCCTGCACTTTAAATTGTGAGGACAGCTCCATATTTAACTGCATTTCTCTTTAAATTGTAGAACACATGGATCTGATAAACAAGGCTTCTTCTATCCCACTGAGTGTCCGGTTTGTCTAATCTGTGCTCGACTTTCTTTCTCCTATACAAAAACAGCTTAAACATATCATCATGCTTTTTTTTCAAATGGCAGATGTTATTGTGGTTGATGACTTTATGACTGTAGGTCTATATAGCTGAATTGCAGGGGTGCAGTCATTAGTTTCCCCTCGGAGAATAAGTCTGATCCTATTGCGCCCCTTCAATTTATTTTAGGAGGCGTTAGACTAATTCTCAGTTTGCCTTAGGCATATTTGGTTGCTATATTGCAAACGGTGCCACACGTTCATGTTATGCTTCGACGTGGTGATAATTAGAGTTTTTGATGCTGCTGTTCTCACAAAAATAATCAGATCAAAGAAAAAAAAGGACATAAACATTTTCTTTCTCTTTCCCTGCTTTTAAACTGGATGCTTTTTGTTGGTTTTAAGTCTCCTTAGTGGTATTGCAGAGATGTTAAGATTGCTGAACGGACGTAAAACTGTGCAGATCAAAAATCCTCAATTGATGGAACAGAAATCTCTGCATAGCGGGATTGAAGTTCCCACACCTGGAATTGAAGGATCTGTTTGCAGAAGTGCATCACTTCAACCACAGAGCTCAGTCTGTGTGATTGAATGTTTTTTTTTTTTTACATGTTTGCATTCATGCATATTTTATGCGTATATTTTCAGGGGATCTTGGGCTTATGTTGATTTCTAAACCATGCAGGATATGGATATATATTGTTTTGTCTCCATCTTGTTAGTTATTAGTTCTTTTGCATTTCCTCTACCCTCGCAGTTTTTAGAGTGTCCTTATGTGAACTCATTTTATGAAGTCTCAAGTTCAGCACCTATAGGAGTTCTCTAACAAATATAACATAAAAAATAAGGAGGCTTATTTTTTATTGATGTAAAAGTTCAAACCGCTGATAGAAAACATGAAATTATTCCTTTTCTGGGATATTTAGGCATCATTCTGTAGAAGAAAAAGAAATCACACCTATAAAACAAATATATTATGTCATATTCTCTTTTTTTGATTTGTCTTTTTCTTTTATTTTTTTTTTACAAAGGGGTATGATAGTGGTATGATTCTGACATAGTTCAAATCCCGGACAACCCCCCAAAATGTTTCGTTTTCTGTTCCTTTTTAAGAAATAGAAGGACACCATAAAGACAAAGTATGAAGGACAATGCAGACATAAAAACTCCAATAATGTTGAAATTAAACAGCTTCTAATATGGTAATTTAAATCAAAATGTTCAACTTAATAACTGGTTAGTTTGACCAACCAAAGAAGGAAAACTATACAGCTTTTGTGTCATATTTATGTTTTTTGTTTTGTTCTGAGCATCTAGATCCCAAGGCAGATTTTTTAAAAATGTTTTTGCCTTTTTCACTTAAAATCAACAAAAACATAAAAATGAAAATTAACCGACCGTCTTTGGTTAAAAATAATTCCAAAGATGGTTGGTATTATCCAACCATATTCGATTGGATAACCACTGTTTCCCTCAATTTATTATTGTTTTTTTTACATATTTTTCTTGTTAGTTTATATCAGTCCTGCTAGTAGCGTCATTTAATCCCCTGTATGTTTGACTTCTTATCTTTGTGTTTTGATATAGAGAGAATCCCACATCTGTTCCCTGGTTACCAAAGCATGAAGCTTGCACATACGACAGTCACAGATGTTCCTTAAAACTTCCTCAGGTGAGCTCTCTGCAGAGAAGAACTCCTGTTTTGTTTGTTAGTATGCTTCAATCTACAATTTTTTTAATCAAAAATATTTAATTAGATAGTCACGTGAGCACACAACCAAGTTCTGGAAGAATTGGTCCGTTCAGATTTCCTGGATGTTACGTTTCGACCCCGTTGGAAACCCGGCCAAAAAAAGAATCGCTGTCTTACTCCGTTTTTCCATCATCATCTTATTTTTTTTGCTCAGAGTAAGAACTGTCACGTCACAGTGCATTTCATCTGACAACACCAGTCCGCCAACCCTCCAGAGCAACCAAGGAGAAACAGTATAAATTGCGCGGGCTAGTCATAGATCTCGTCACAGACAGCAGTCCAGCCAGAGCAGTCGGATATAAATTTTGATGGAATGTGTGTATTTCTGTCAGCTGGAATTGCTCATACCTGCAGGGGAGCTGTCAGTTGTTTTGGCCTGCGGATATGTACTTCCTTCCAAACTCTTACGTGGTGCTTGGATCATTCTGACCCACTTTCCCCCCCCCCAGCAGTCACTTGAAGAAAAGTGATTAATCATTTTTGTTGGGCTCCTTGGCCTCTGCTCAGTTTCACCGAAGAGCATTTTCAAGAACACATTTTACTCGAGCACACGCTGCACATCCCACTTACATCGTATAGCTACTTCATGTGACGTTTGGGTCAGATGAGACTCGAGGTCGGAAAAGTCGAAAAAAAACCCCCCAAAAACAAAAGCGGTGGAACTTAAAGTCTCATTTCCGGTTTTAAAACTCACCATCTATTTCTTTTAGTCATTTGGGTAAAGAGAACTGAAAGAGGTTTTGTGGTGTAGAGCAGCTTCATAGGCTTGAACACTACCTGGGGGTAGACTACCTGTCACGGACTTTGCGTTTACTGCCGATGCCGAGGATGATACTGTAATTACAGGACTCTGAGCCGCGTCCAGACGAATAACCAGCCATGAGAGTGGGCTGTTAAATGCCTCAGTGTGCCCACACAGTCTATCAAACAAATGAGTCGCTGAAGAAATATATCGAGTCTCACAGTCAAGTTTTCACACACTGCCAGAAGTGTGCATCTGTCTCACATGGTGCTAAAGTTATGAGTTTACAACTTGGCTTCCTAATGAGTTTTGAATGTCAATAACAGAGCAAAAAAAAAAAAAAAAAAAAGCACTGCACCAATCAACTTTAATAAAAATCGCTGTGAAATCTCGGAGGAATCTGCGACACAAGCTCTACATCTGCTGCTCCTCTGTTGATCCAGTCGCCCATTATGCTTCTCATAAATGTTGGTGTGAATGGTGCCGGTTCTGTTTCTAGCTTTTCTACGTTCTCCCTATTTTTTTTGTCTGCTCTGTTTGCTGTTATCTTTCTGAATTTTTAATGGGGGGATTTTTTCAGTCTGAAAGCAGAATTTCATGTCTTTTGTCCTCAAAACCTTTAATATTAGGGCTTACTTTTTCAGTTTGATAGCAGGAATTTATGTCTTTCTTCTCAAAATTGTAAAGCCTGCACTCAAAACTTTTGCACCCTTTCAAATATTCACTGTGCTTTCTCAAACCTTTCTAAAAACTTGGATCAAATTTGCGCTTGTGAATCACTTTGTGCTGGTGCTTGGAACAAAAAGTACCGTCGCCTGGCAACTTCTCAGCCAATAAGATGAAAGTGTTCTACTGGGTGTGTTTGTTTCCTTCTAGTGGGTGTGCCTGTGTGGCTACTATCCAACCTGCGCCACCCGCTGGATGTAGGGAGAAACTACGACCCCAGATTTCTGTACCGTGTTGCAATAAATATCTGCTACTGATCTTAGGCAGGAGTTTGTTCACCAGCCAAAAAAAAATTGATCCACAGAACCAACCATGTTACAACTTAGTCACAAAACACACAAACCAAGGGTCTTTGCGCTGCCAATCACCCCTGTGAAGACGTTGTTCACACATCGTTTCTGTTTGTGAGGCGTGAAAATGGCAGAATCTAGGATTTTGTCAAAAATAATGTTGATGTTGAAATTGGTGGGATGCTAAAAGACAGGCATCATTTGTCAAGCTCAGTGAATATCAGTTTAAGCTTTGTATCTAACTGCTTTCATGAATTACGGAGATCAAGAACCGCAAAAAGACCTTTATTTTCTCATTGTTAACATTTTTATTAAATTTTATTGGCATTCATTTGCGTACAGAACACCATTTGAACCGATATCCATTATAAACTTGGATCATAATTACTGCTGGTGTATATGAGAGTCACATTTTTACAGACTTTATTTTGACATCTGTTTGTGTGTCATTTCAAATAGATGCTCAAAAGGTAGGTGGCATTTGGACACTATTGGCCTTACTGGTTCCACAGTCACCAAAACACGTGTCCACGCTTTGGTTCCCACCACAGGGGAAGTTATTGTGTTTATGTCGTTGTTATTGATGTGTGGAACCTGCCAACGTTGACTGGGTACCAAAAAATGAACTGCTCCCCCCCGGGTTGCCTTTGTGTGGCTGCTTGGCAGAGCACTTTCAGATTTATTTTAGCATTATTCCTATTGGCTGCTCAGTTGGTTTAATCACCATTTAGCTCTATTTCATATCTTCCTGCAGACAAATGAATTTGGAGGGAAAAGCAGGCCGACATGCAACGATGGCTCTTGGCTGGGATTCACTCAGGGATGCTGCTTTCATGGCAACACGCTTTAGTGAGCTAAGCCACCGGGACCCTCATTCCAATCTCTCTCTTTTAATGATAAAGAGATAAGACTGGTTCGCTCTTCCCCTCGCCTTTATTATCCCTGAGTGACCCGAAGGAAAGCTATTGCTGCTTTCATCTTCCGCTTTCTAGGAAGCGTGAACTCACTCTGTGGTCCACTCCGAAGCAGATTTATGTCCTCCTTCTGCGATGAGCGCGTCAAACAGCCTCCCTGCCCTCATCTTGTTCACATGTGGGTGTTTTTGTCAGGCAAAGAGTTTTCTTAAAGCAGGCAAAGTGAGAGAGAGAAAAAAAATCAAAGTATCTTTTAAAAATCTCTTCCAAGCAGCGATGTTTTCTTGTAATGCGGTCTTACGAATTTCTCAAGAATTTCGAAGGATTTTCCTTTCTTACATTTTCTGTCCGTATCTTATGACACCGTACTGAACAAGTGCACTTAGAAATTAACTAAGTGGGAAAGAGAAGGATAAAAGGGACAATGCGTAGCCCTTCAAACACATCTAGAACAGATGCACATCATATGAGGGTCATGTGTTTGATAAGCAGATCAACATCAAGAGGAAAAACTTGATGCAAGTCTGATCATTATAAACTTCAGCTGTAATAAGTCTTTTGTGGGGGATGAAACACTATTCTGCTTAATTAATAGTTATTCCAAAAGCAATTCAACTGGATTCCCTTTTGCATAGAGATCAATCCAGATCAATCCAGAATGTGCATAGTCTCTGCAGAATCCTAAAACTTTAAAGAGTTGTTTGTGTGTTTGTTTGTTTTGTCACATCTAATTCCTATCAGTAACTAGTTTCATTTAGTTACAAACTAAATTAAACTTTTTGGTGGGAAAAAAAATTATTTTTGAGGAATAGAATCTTTTTATTTTCATCAAGTGACATTTTAATGAAGTGTCACTACTCTGACTTTAGTCAAATGCCTGGCTACTTTACACACTGTGGTAAATTTACTGAAAGAAGAACAAATTTGTTTAAGACAAAAATACATGAGACACAGACACACACCTACGTTTTATGTCAGTGAAAATTCTTAATAATTTTTAGAAATACTGTCTTGTCTGTGTGTTGAGCTTGTTGTGCCACCAGTATTTAAATGAATATCCAATAGACACCAAATATTGCCACTTGAGGAACTTTACGTCGTTCTTAAATACTTTATAAATACAGAGCCAATAAATACGCTGCATGCATCTACAGAGACTGCAGTTCTCCACATAGTTGTCCTGGTTTCCATTCCTGGTCTCTAGCCATTTCCTGGCATGTCTTCCCTTTCTCTCTCCTCCCCATTTTCTGTCCATGTTCTGTTCAACAAACAGAATATAAACCGAAAAGAAAGAAAAACACTCACCCCCTTGAATGTTTTCATATATTTACTGCTTTGACAAATCCGTCACAATCAACAGTTTGTTTTTTTTGGCAGTGAAAAGTGAATTCTACACAAAATGTGATTGCATCAATATTCACCCCATTCAAGTCGGTATTTAATCGATGTACTTTGGGCATCAACACATAATTCTTCTCGGGCAAAGTTTTGGCGTTAGCTTATTTCGAACAGGCAATGAAACAGGATCCTCGATGCAGTACGAAGGCTGTGGAGAATTTGTTTAACTGGCCTCATGCCAATGTTCCAACCATATCATACCTGCACTTGGCTGGCAGTTTTCCAAATACTTTATTGTAACAGTGTGCCATGCTGACCAAAACAAAAACAGGTATGTATTGAGGCATTTTCTGACCAGTTTGCGCATGAAATCAAAGATTCTGCTGGCAACTCCTCAGTGCCAGCACTACAACTTGCACACACTTTTTCTTGAATCAGACATCTAAAAATGTAACATAATTAAGTTTGAGGTGTCTTAAACTGTATTCATGGATCTTCTTACTAGACAAGCTGTGAATGAAGACCATTCATTATGATCAAAATGTAGTGGTGTGCAGTCCAAGCTCATTTTTAGACATCTTGAATGGCAAATGACAAAACCAATTTTATATTAAAACAGATTGCCATAGAAGATCGGCATCGGTCTCTTTTACATCTGTTACAGCTGCAGTTCATCCTAAAGCTTTGTTCGGTTTGAATCGACGATGGTGCTGATTCTCAGTCAGATGAAAGAAACAGGGACGGCTGCAGTCTGAGCTCATACTCACGGCTTTGTGAAATATTAACATCTTGACTTCCAGAGGGCCTCCCAGTAGATTCTGCTGAATGGATGGTTGAGCACTCACTCTGTTATGTGAAGTCGCAGTACAATCTTGTGCTTTCTCTGCAACAGCAGCGCCAGTCAGAGAACGCTCAAAGGTCTCGGCCTTCTATCTCAACGTATAGAGTGTTTGTTATGGCAAAAGAAAGAAACAGAAGGAGAAGAAGCAAACGTCCCTCAGGGGTCAGTCACATCACAGGAGTGGGCTTGACTGTGTGATCAGGAGAGGAACACCTACTAAATTCTGAATATGAACATTTCATCTTATTGTGTGATAACAAGGGAGGTGATTTCAAATATTTATAGACATTGCACATTCCCTATTTATGGATAAAAGGGAATATTTACATCCATCCAAGGACTTGTGATGCTGGAAAATGATTCATTTTTACCTACTAGAACCATGAATGTTGAGCTCTAAACAGTCGGAAACTTTCTTAGAGGCTCTGATGATCTCTAGATTTGTTAATGTGAGAAAGTTTAAATTGTTATGTTGAACCAGGAAAATAATGGAATTCCAACCTAATGGCTTTTTCTTTGACTTTGCAATTACTTCAGGACTCTGTAATCCTACGCTGAGCGTTATAGTTGGGGATTAGCCTTGGCCTACTTCTGTTTCTCCTCACACTATGGTACCAAAGCTCATCTTTTTTCTTCATGTTCCCACTTCTTTTCCTCAACCTGTTCTTCTTTAGCTCTTTATTGCTGCACCGGGGGGCTGCAGCGATCTCACAGGAGCCAAACATGCTGTATAATTTAATCGTGTGCTGGAGCTTCAGTCTGGCGCTGTGATGGGATGCTCCGCAAAGCAGGAAAGATGAAAAATAGTTTGTCTGCATGCGTGAATGTGGTGGTTTGTCCTTCCGACAGATTTTTTTTCCTTTCGCTGTTGCGCTCGTCTTTTAAATATGTTTTATTTGTACGTCTTGCACATTCTTTGCTTTTTGCACACTGTGCTAATGAGATGAAGTTTTTTTTGTGTGTCTAACAGACTCTAAATCTCTCATCATTGCTCTGCGTCCACTCAAGTTGATTAACCCGTCTTGTTCTCTGGGGAACTTTTCATTCAAACACATTAATCTTTACTGTTTTTCCTTCCTGTTTTGTGTTCTTAAAGTACTTTGTGAAATCACTTTCCATAGCCACAGCAGCTGCATTTCTTATCAGCATCTAACCTTTAAAATGAATAAACAGCTTTTGTGAAGCCTGTTTTTCTCGTTGGTAAACTGATGTCACGGCAGCTTTTTGATTTGTTTTTTTCGCCCCAAAACTGCTGCCTTTTTTCTACGCAGCAGTTTGACGGGACTGCTGATATTTTCAGGATTACTATGACATAGTGTTTGTTAGTGAGCGCAAACAGATTGTCAGCTTGTGCTCTGCATTATGTACACAGTGGAAAGCAATTTTGGTTGTGACACAAGGAGAAATCTTGGAGCAAAATCTATGAGTAATAAATAATATTATTGCTTCTAAGTGTCTCATACAGTTTGGTACATGGATTGTGTGATTATTATTATTTTTTAACCTTTTTCATTTTCTTGCTTTAGTTTTAACTTACTTTAATGTTCTTGAGTTCCTCCATTCAGGCTTTCTGGTTCAACTATCTATACAACAGATCTGAGATTTTAATTCTAATGACATACGTTCATATTTTGTAAAAGAAATATATATATATATATACAGTGATTTATATTGTTCAAATGCATAATTTTATTACAAAGACCATAGACAAAAAAAAAAGAACTATCTTTGATAAATTTTCATTTTTGGCTCAAAATACCAGAATTTTTTAATGATATAAGAAAATAAGTAGAACCATGATAAATAGTTTTAAATCTTGTAAACATATGAAATTTATCCTGTAAATTCCTCTAAGAAAGGATGCCAAAAGTGCAACTCCCTTGAACTGATACTTTGTTGAGCTATAACTGGATTAATTGACTACATTAAGTTTTCTTTGGAAGACATCCATCATCGTCTCACATCTAAACACATTCAGTCTGGTAAAGTTGTACAAACTTCTCAGTTTCTGATGTCAACTTCATGCTGAGAAAATAAAGTACCTTCTCATCCTCGGCTTTCAGTTCTGCTTGAGGAAGAAAAACAAAATACATCAGTTCACATGTCTGCACGTGGGTTCTTTTAAACTTCCGCTGTTTCAGGCGTTGTTGGCTCAGTTTCTTCATCAGAAATAAATGAATAAATCACTGTGAGTGGGACTGGTTTTGCAAAAGCAGTAGATTTACAGTTTGATGGTCTGAAGCGTGCAGGTGTTTGCTACCACAACGCCGAGAAAGTAAGACATCAGAAGTGACAATTATAGTAGCCCATGAGTAAATTTGTACAAATTAAGAAAACCATTTAAAACAACTTAAGGCCTATCATTCAGCAATTAGAAAAAAATACAATCCCATGTAAAATACATTTAATGCAACTGCCAGACTTTACAGAAGTCGACATGAAAACAAGTTTACTCCCAAGTCAGTCCAAGCTCGGCCCAAAAACTCTTGATCTCCATCTTTAGCTAACATGTTAAAAGTTAAGATGACATAGAGGATAGTTTTAAATAGTCTCACCAAGTGTGAAACAAGTGTGTTCGGCCATAAAATGCCGAGTTTACCCAAAACCAACACTTTGCATTAGTACAAATACCCGGCATGGTGGTGAAAGGTTGATGATTTGGGCTGGTTTTGGCCAGATTGCCGTCTTTGATTTGGGCACATAAACTGTTCTGTGCACCAAAGTATTGTGGAGACAAACATGAGCTCTTCTATCTGAAGCTACCAAGCAGAGAAGCGTATTTTCCAAGTGAATTGTTGAACACAAAAAAGAATCGAAGAGGTGCAACGATCCAGTCAAAGTCCAGACATGGGTCTGATTGAAATGCTGTGCTGGTACCTGGAGAGAGCTGCGCAAAACCTCATTAAAGTGATGCAACGCAGAAAAGCCGAGCGGACCGCCACAGAGCAAGAAAGTCAAACTGACGAGAAGCACTTCGAGGTTTTGCTTCTTGGGTGTACTTAAATTTTCACACGCATTTTCTTTTTCCTTTGTGAGTCCATTTTTGATTAACTAATAATGACATAAGATTTAAATAATTTGTAACTGTAATTGTGAAACTATGTGATGAAATATGGAGGAAACCTAGACAGAGAACAAAGGAGGGCGCTGGAGAACAAAGAAGTGTTGAGAGCGGTAATTTTCAGACTCCGTTCAGTCAATCAAGAGGGGTACAAGCAGTTGTTAGTTTTTAGGTGGTTTTTAAGTTTATTCAGAGGACCAGATCGGTTTAGATAGCTCTTAATAAATGAAAACCTCAACTGAAACTAGGTTTTAGTATTTAGGTAGGAAAATACAAACTAATGGGGTTCGGGTTTGACATTTAGGTGCAACAGGAAAGTAAAAGTGGAAGGAAATCTGAAGTATTTTCCTGGGGGCAAGTACTTTTCTGTATACGGGAGGCCAGGGAATGCTGCCACAGCAGCTTTAACTAAGTGTTAAGGCCGTTGAGCCATAAAAAGATTTTTCACTGGTTACGGACGTCCCAATGTTAGACCTTTTATTGATCGATGCCCATTCATGTTCAATGAGGTGCAAATCAAAGAGAGAAAAGATGGAGAAGTAACGGTCTGTGTCAGGCTCAAAATATAAACCGTAACATTTTTAGACACGATTTAGATGCAATTCATTGAAATTTGCATACCTTTGGCTCAATAATGGTTTATGATTCCTTGCAATTAAATGGCAGCATTTTTCAGGTTTTAGGCATTTTTTCTTTTTTTGCTTATAAAAAGTGACGTTTTAAGGATAGATATGCGTGTTTGTCCATTGCTGAATCATGTGTTGGGAAACTTCTCGACCGTTAAGGACTTCTCTGAGTAAAAATGACTATCGAGTTTGTTTTTGTGTATTTCTGGCCTTCATAAACAAGGGATTAAATGACGGAATATTCCGACAGGAAGGAACACTGCTAGTCCACTTTAGCATTTCTCACATGGGACATGTAACATTAATGAGCTCATCAATCTTTCAAAGGGATGTCATTCAGTCATTCACACGTTAACCACTTTTCAGTAAATGTCACTCATTTATTTCAGACACGTCTGGGAAATTGACAGGAAGAGCGACGACACGCTTGGGGAATTTATTGTTAGAACTTCCTGGTTTGTTTAGTTTTTTTTCACCACTGCAACTCATTAGGATGCCGACATTTCGGCATAGGAATTAGAAATAAGTCTTGTTGACAATGTAAAATAATAATAATAAAAAAAAAATCTGAGGTCTACCAGCACCCAGGACTGCTGAGAAACACATACTAATGGGGGGGGGGCCGGGCAAAAACAGACGGGTCGGGGGGGGGGGGGGCCGGGCGGGCCCCGGGGGGGGGGGGCGGGGGGGGGGAGGGGGGGGGGGGGGGGGGGCGGCG